>JAGFNQ010000957.1:478739-580321 GCA_024364735.1 Boesenbergia rotunda | reverse complement strand
GCATTCAAGTTGATCCAGCCAAGATAGAAGCAGTCAGCAACTGGTGTAGACCCAAGAGTGTCAGTGAGATCAGAAGCTTCTTAGGCCGGCAGGATATTACAGAAAATTTGTGGAGGACTTTTCCAGGATAGCCTCTCCACTCACAGCTTTGACCAGAAAGAACAAGAAGTTTGAATGGTCGGATAAATGCGAGCACAGTTTTCTAGAGCTGAAGAAGAGACTGACCAGTGCTCCCATCCTGACTGTTCCAGAGAGTGACAAGGCCTTTGACATCTACAGTGATGCATCCAAGATGGGCCTTGGAGCTGTCCTCATGCAAGACGGTAAAGTAATAGCATATGCCTCCAGACAGCTCAAGGACTATGAGAAGAATTACCCTACGCATGACCTTGAGCTAGCAGCTGTGGTTTTTGCACTGAAGCTTTGGAGACACTACCTGTATGGAGTGCAGTGCAGAATCTCACAGACCATCAGAGTTTGAAGTACTTCTTCACTCAGAAAGATCTGAATATGAGGCAGCGCAGGTGGCTAGAGTTGGTCAAAGATTATGACTGTGAAATCCTCTACCACCCAGGTAAAGCTAATAAAGTGGCGGATGCACTGAGCAGAAAATCCTGTGCGGCACTGATGTCCTTATCATCACTGTCTCTACCACTTCAGAAAGAAATAAAGATTTTGGAGTCGAGGTTATGGTTGGGCATTTTCTGCATTGACCCTAGAGTCAACCCTGCTTAAGGATATACAAGAAAAGCAAGATCAAGACCCAGAGATCCAGAAGATCAAGCAGGGATCCAAGAGGCAGAAAATTCAGGGTTTCGAGTATCAGACAGTGGCATCCTCTATTTTGGAGACCGCCTTTGCGTCCCAATGATGAGGATTAAGAAAGAATATTCTAGAAGAGGCCCACAGTACCCCCGTACTCTATGCATCCTGGTTCTACCAAGATGTACCAAGATTTAAAGAAAAGATTCTGGTGGTCTGGACTCAAGCGAGACGTGGCCAGATATATCAGTACCTGCTTGACCTGCCAGAGGGTCAAAGCCGAGCACCAGAGACCAGGAGGAGTTCTGCAGCCTCTTCCCATTCCAGAATGGAAGTGGGAAGAAATATCCATGGACTTTATCACAGGTCTTCCAAGAACCACCCATGGACATGATGCAATTTGGGTGATAGTGGACAGGTTGACCAAATCTGCCCACTTCCTAGCCATCAAGTTATCGCATTCGGTAGAGCAATTAGCACAGCTGTATGTGAAAGAAGTGATCAGGCTTCATGGAGTTCCGAGGTCGATCGTGTCTGACAGAGATGGGCGATTCACCTCCCATTTTGGAAGTGTGTTCAGGACGCCCTAGGCACCAAACTTCAGTTCAGCACAGCTTTCCATCCCCAGACAGATGGACAGACAGAGAGAGTAAATCAGATTTAGAAGACATGCTCAGGGCTTGTGCATTGGACTTTAAGGGTAGTTGGTGTAAATTTCTGTGCTTAGCTGAGTTTGCCTACAACAATAGCTATCAGGCCACCATCAGGATGGCACCTTATGAGGCATTATATGGCAGGAAATGGTAGATCACCCATATGTTGGCAAGAAGCTGGTGAGAAGAAAGAAATGGAGTCAGGACTAGACAGCCAGACTGAGCTTATAGACGAGACCACTCAGGCTATTCAGACGATCCGCCAGAGGATTGAGACTGCCCAGAGTCGACAGAAAGTTATGCTGACACACGCCGTAGGCCACTTGAATTCGAAGTTGGAGATTCAGTATTTCTCAAGGTCGCTCCTATGAAGGGAGTGATGAGATTTGGTAAAAAGGGTAAGCTAAGTCCTCGTTACATAGGACCCTACAAGATTATAAAGAGAGTTGGGAAGGTAGCCTATGAGCTGGACTTACCAGAGGAGATGTCAGCTATCCATAGTACATTTCATGTCTCTATGCTAAAGAAGTGTATTCACGACCCCAGCCAAGTGATTCAGCCTCAGTCAGTACAGATCCAAGAAGATCTTAGTTATGAGAGCAGACCGACACAGATAGTGGACAAAGCAGTTAAAGATTAAGAAACAAAGAAGTGCCACTAGTGAAGGTCATCTGGCAGAATCAAAAGCATGAAGAGGCTACTTGGGAACGTGAGGACAGCATGAGAGAACGATATCCAGAGTTATTCTAAGTTCGAGGACGAACTTTTTATAAGGTATGGGGGATTGTAACGCCCCAAAATTTCCATTTTTAGTTCTTAAAGTCCTTAGAATTATTTAGAAATGGTTTAGAAATATTCTAGATATTTTTAGGAATTTTTAGAGTATTTTTATGGAATTTTCCGAGTCCGTTTGGTATTTTTGGAAAAAAAAAAGAAAAGGAAAAAGAAAAATTGCCAAAAATGGAAAAACAGATTTAGTGCAGCGGTGGATTGAACCCGCGACCTCCACCGAACAGCACAAGCGCCAACCGGCTGGGCTAGGGGTATCAGCACAACAGAAGATGGTAAGACTATAATTAAGCTGTGGTTAAGTAAATCCGATCCCAACTGTATAAATAGAAAACTTAAAGAGAGAAGTTGGGATTTCTCTCAAACCCTTCGGCCAACACCCCTTGCGCCGACCCCTCTCCCTCTCCTCTCTTGTGCGCACGCAAATCAAGGCCAAAAGGGTCGGCCGAGACCCTTTCTCCAAGAGATAATACTATATTCGAGATCCCCGCGACGAGAGGAACGCGTAGACGTGAAGAATTCTTCGAGATCTCGAGTTTCTCCTGAGTTCTAGACCTCAATCTTGGTTGTAAGTCCAAGATATCAATGTAAGTACTGCTCACCTGCAGTAAGAGGCGGTTTTACCGCGAGAATTTCCTTTAAAAGTTTTTAAAAGAGAATTTTTCCTTTTTGCTTTAGTTTTTGCATGTGATCTTAGTTTTTATATGCTTGTATATGTTTGATAAGCACCCTATATGAGATTAGGGACCAAGAAAAGCTATGAGAAAAGAAAAGAAGATAAAGATAAGAAAAGAGAAGGCCAAGGCCTTAAGAAAATCCCCAAAAGTCAAGACTTAGGGATTTTTAGCACGCAAGGTGCTCCAGAAAATGCCAAGGCATTTACAGATAAGAAAGAAAAGAAAGAAAAGCTATTTTATTTTATAAGGCCAGTACTCGGCGTCCAAGGGCGTCGTTAAAGAAATCCAGGTGTCCAATTCCAAGGTCTTGGCCCTGGTAGACCAAGGTCTGCTCTACTAGGATTGGTGGCTCGCTACCCCAACCTTTTAGGGAACGCGCATTCAGATGGTACTTACGTCTTCAGTGGATCCAAGTGATTAGTATTTTCAAGTATATGCTTTAGCAAAGTTTTCGAAAATACAAAAAGTTTTCAAAAGATAAAGAATAGCTAAAGTTTCAAGTTGAGCCAAGAAAAGTAGATTGAGATTATTTATTGCTTGAGTATGCATGTTTTGAGTTATACATGTTTAGTTTAGTTTTCTTTCAAGCATATCAGTATCTCATATGATTTTCATATCGTTCTAGAAGCATGTTTGCGTATTTCGAGTTTTTGTGAGCTAGATAGTACTTACTAAGCTTTTTGCTTATAGATGCATTTCCTCTTATTGCAGATAAAGGTAAAGGCAAGCAATTCTGAAGGAAGACGACGAGGCGGTGCTGAGTAGAGTGTGTGTGGTGGCTGATTATGGAGAGATGTTCGAGACAAGACAATTTAACTATTCAAACTACAATGTTATAGTTTATTTAGATTTTAAGTTCTTGTTTATGGAGTTAGTAAACATTTAAGTTTTGGATAGTTTTACATGCTCAATTGCTTAGAGTAAAGTTTCCATGTCATTTTAATTAGCTTATATAATCTTATGCTTGCATTGGATGAGTAGAAATGTGAATAGATGGAGATATTGATACATTGTTAGAAAATAGACGCATGTGCCAAGATAGTATCAAATTCTCTTTGAACTAAGTTTTTATTGCTTAAATATGTTTAGAAAAGTTGCATTCATATTTCATAATGCTTTAGCAAAGTTATAGAACCTTGCATGATGAGTTTGAATGGTTAGAAGTAAAGTTTGACACAAACCTTAGTGTTAAAGTTCAAACAACTTTTGTAGTTTGTTTTCTTGCGTAAATGTCCTAATTTTAAGTTTATGGATTCATTTTGATTGGCTAAACTGTTTAGAAAATTGGTATAGAGTATAGAAATGGTGTCATGATCTTATTTGGCTCGAAATTGAAGGAATGGTGGGCTTAAAAAGCAAGGGCCGAAACCTGTAAACTGCTCACAGCCGTATCAGTCGACTGATGACGTCATCAGTCGACTGATACCCAGCAGTTCGGTCGTGTACAGCAGGTTTGAATAAGTGCCCTTCCGCAAGTTTTTGAGATGGTAAATGTGATAGGTTATCATGCATGATTGTTTAAGTTAGAATATGACTGTTAGATGAATTTAAAAGTTTTAAAAAGAAAAAAAAAAAGATTTCCGCAATTTTCTTTAGTCATATATAAAAGTTGAGAAGTATAGAGAAAAGTAACGATCCGTCTAAAGACAGTAAGAAGTCGGGTCGCTACACTCGAGTGAAGTGGATATGCGCTGACCGAGCCTGCGAATAGGAGTTCTTATAGGAGAGGCCACGTGTCAGGCGCCCCCATCGACACAGGCACTCCTATGGGTGCTATAAAAGGGGGTTCACACCCAAGGCTTTAGATAACTTCACTCACATCGCTCCAAACACTTTCGTTCAAGCGCTACGCTCCGACAAGCTCCGACATCGAGATTCTAGTGTCGACGATGACCCTTTGCTCCGAACTTCGATCCACCTCGAGTGTCGATAAATTTAATTTACGAAAAATGTTGCAATTTCAATTCCAATTCTATATCTATACTTGAAGTTGTAAAAGATTTTTCCGAATATAGAATTGCCCAATGTAAATGGTCAAGGGCCATGGGCCTTGGAGTAGGAGCCGACTACGACTCCGAACCAAGTAAAAATAACTTGTGTTCGCGATTGTTTTAATATTTTTCGCTGCATAATCGCTCTATTTTTTTGAAAAATCTAGATCGATATTCACCCCCCCCCTCTATCGATTTTCTCCGATCCAACAAGTGGTATCAGAGCGGGTGGCTCAAACTTGGTGCAACCACCAGTTTGACAGTTTTTTCGGATTTACGAAATTCTTAATTTTTTTTAAAATCTTTTCTTGTTAATCGAGGTTGGTGCAACACCACTCGATCATTTTTCGTTGCTAGTAATTTCTTCCGCACTACTAATCCAAGAATTAGTCTTGGAACAAGTTTTTGTGTTATTTTTTTTCCAAAACATATTAATGGCTATGAAAGAGGGATTCAGCAAAGCCAGACTACCTCTTTTCAATGGACAAGATTTCTCCTACTGGAAAAGCAGGATGGAAGTCCACCTGAAAACTCAGGTGGACATGTGGATAATCATCCAATCTAGCCTGGAGATTCCCAAGAACACAGAAGGAGTGGCACAACACTATTCTGAATGGGATGCCTCGTTGAAGAAGAAGATCGAGGTTGATGCAAAGGCAACCCAGACTTTGTAATGCGAATTGACCAAGGAGGAGCAGAACCGGGTGGGACCCTTCAACAGTGCCAAAGAACTTTGGAACAAGTTGATTGAGTTGCACGAAGGCACCTCGGACACCAGAATCAGCAAAAGAGATCTATTGCTGAACAGGCTCTACACGATCAAGATGAACGAAGGAGAATTAGCAGCACAACTCCACGCCAGAATCCAGGAGCTAATGAATGGGCTGCATACGATCGGTCACAAGGTTGAGAACCGTGACCTAATCAGGTATACTCTAAACGCATTCCCAAGGAACACACTGTGGGCATCTATGGTAGATGCCTACAAGGTTTCCAGGGATCTCTCCAAAATTAAATTAGATGAACTTTTCTCTAAATTAGAACTGCATGAACAGACTAACTCCACTTTGGTCAAGAAAGGTATTGCTTTCATTGCAGGAAAATCTCAAGGAAAAGCCCCCAAGAAGAAGCCTCAATCAGCACCCGAGTCTGACTCAGACTCAGATTCAGAAGACAGTGAAGGGGATGGACCCAAGTTGGTTCGACTAGCTCGGGACTACTACAAGGAGCTGAAGCACCAAACAAACAAAAATAAAGCAAGCTGAAGAAAGGAAGATCCAGCTGAACCTTCAACAATGTCAAAGAGCAAAACTAATGTCACCTGCTACGAGTGCAATAAAAAGGGGCATTACAAGTCAGAGTGCCCCAATCTGAAGGAAACAAAGAAGACGCGAAGAAAGAAGGCTATCCAAGTCACTTGGGATGAATCTTCTTCTTCTGAAGAAGAAGAAGAAGCCCCGCACTCGAATCTTCTTGCCTTAACCGCTTCGGAAGACGTCAACACCGGATCAGAATTGGAACCAGACGACGAAAGACTCACAATCTCGGAAAACGGGCAAATAACGGTAAGAGGTTATTCTGAGTATGAACTATCCAAATTAATTTCTTATTTATCTCGCAACTTGGCGAAAGCCAAAATCCGGGTCGAGTCCCTCCGACAGGAAGTAAAATGCCTGAAAGAGGAAGCCGACTAGTGGTCCTGACCGAGAAAATTCAAGAAGGAAACTCCACTCAAGTTCAAAAGCTTGAGGAAGAGAATTCCTCCTTGAAAACTCAAGTCAAGGAGCTCAGAGTGGCTTTAGAACGATTCACTTCGGGTTCCAAGGCTCTTGACATGATCCTTGGAAAGCAGAAGTTGTTCTTAACTGATCAGGATTAGGGTATCGAACCAAGTCTAGGCAACGTTCTTATTATGCTGTATTGAACCAACCTAGAACCCAAGTCCAAGCATGGGTCCCCAAGCTCTGTTTGCACAAACAAGCTGGACCAAACCAGTATTGGATCCCCAAGGACAAGATTCACATCTTGCCTAACCATTATCGAGGCTATAGTCCAGGGGAAGCCAATATAAAAACCATATTCATAATTAGATAATTTTTTTAAAAATTACAATTTGTTTTAATTGCATGCATGCTTGCTTATTTCCTTCTGCAAATTATCTTAGACTTAGGACTAGTTAGTTTAAGGACAAAATGATTTAATTGAAATTTGAAAACCTAGTATTGAGTGGAGGTGAGATGATAGTACGTTAGGGAAGCCCTTCTAATAAGGTCAAGTATACTCTACTTGGTATGTTTAGTATAGTGGAACTAGCCGAAGCTACCGATCCAAGACCAAAACTAGTTAGACCAAAATTTCTCAAGAAGTGACTTGAAGATGAATTTTCAATAAAAGGCATTGTCAAGGAAAGGGTTGATGATCCAATAAGGATACGACCAAAGAAGGCCTAGTGCCTCGCCAAGACTTAGAAGCCAATTATTGAAATCAAATTCACTTTACTATTTGTTAAATTTGAATCTAACATAAATTTCAATTAATCTTAGATTCAACACAATTTTTCAAAATAAACTTAAACCTTATAAATTTTTCAAAATTAATCAGATATCTTCAAAATTAACCAAAAGTTTTAAATTAAAATCATTATTTTTGTTAAAACCTGTGTCACAAAACTCATAAGGTTAATGTGATTAATAACACTAGATTGGGTGAGATGTTTAGGACATAATAATGTAATACAACTCATTATTCGCTTAAAATTTAACTCAAACTCTTTTCAGATTTTTGTTCTTAAGTAATTCATTTGCTGTTGTACTTTTTTGAGTCAAAACATTGAATCATGCTTAATATGCTTAAAAATGCAATTTAGAGCTTAATTGATTTAGTTACTGATTGGTCAAAAGAGTCAAACTTGGTCAACACAATCAACTCTAGTCAACGGTCAAACTGGTCAAGTCAACCTGGGTGCTTGAAGCCTTTACCTCCGCCCAAGGTAGTCAGACCTGCCAAAAGACAGCTGACAGACCTGATCTAGGCGCCCGGGACCATATGGGCACCCCCATGATCACGGGCGCCCAAGACCCCTCACGGGCGCCCGAAAAAGCCCTATATAAGGCCATCATTCCTCTCCATTTCCAACACCAAACGACCCCTCCTTCAATTCTCTTCATCCCAAGGCGCCCGGAAGCCCTTCTCGTGCCCTCGAACGCCCTACTTCAACGATGCCTCCCCGGTACTGTAATGACCCGGAAAATTCTCTTAATATTCTATGAAAATATTGAGCATGTTTAGATAATTTTCGAAGAATCTAGAAGTATTGATACGAGCTTTGGGCTAGAAAATTCATGTTTTCTCATTTAAATTGAGAAAACTAAGTACTAATGGGCCTTATATGGGCCTTTCTAGCACCATAATTATTGTTGGATTTTAGGGAAAAATTAGTATAAATATAAATAGTTTAGGAAAAATTAGTATAAATATAAATAGGATTTAATTAGACATATTAGCATGATTAGGGGTAAGTCTTAGCTTAATTTTCCTAGTTAAATTGAGAAATTAGGTACTAATGGGCTTTAAATGGGCTCCAAAAATGGGTGTTAATTAGGTGAATTTTATATAAATATAAAAGAATTTTATTTAGGAATATTAGCATAATTATGGGGGATTTTAGGGGAATTTTCGAAATAAAGGGGAATTTTCGAAAATAGGGAAAAGGGGTTTAAATAAAATAAAAATAAAATAAAAATAAAGGTGCATGGGCCAAGGATTGAACTTTGGACCTCTTGTACAACCATGAATGCTTTAACCAACTCACCTAGCAAGGAATTCTTATGAGGAAAGGAAGTGGATGATGGTTAAGTACTAGAGGAAGATGAAGGGCCATGGAAAACTCTTCATTTGCCTCTTTAAAGGAGCTATAAAGAGGGGGTTTGGGGGGTTACTTCTCTTCATCATCAAGTGCATTTGCTCCCCTCCTCCCTCCTCATTCTAGCCAAAACTCTAAGGAAGAGTTCCCCTTGGAAAAGTGTCCACCAAGTCTCCATCACCCAAGATCTAAAGTTCTTACAAGGATTCAAGGACTAGGTGTGGTTAAGAGACATCAAGTCTTCTTCCTTCTCTTCATCCAAGGTCTAAAAATTTAGAAACCCCAAGGTAAGACTCCCTCACCTGTGATATAATAGTTATCTATGATTTCCATGATTTTTAGCAGGATATATGGGTTAGTTCTTGGATGTGATGTTGAAAGGAAAGAAAAACCAAGGTCCTTAAGTTTATGGATTTCGGCCAGCATGATTTAAAAGTATATAAATATGCTAAAAATCTTTATAATGTTATTTTATGCTCCCTCATGATGAGTAGGAGTTAAATATAATTTTTGGGAATTTTTGGAGTACCCTAAGACACCTTAAGGTTTCGGCCAACATGAAAGGGGTAGAATCAACACCCTAGAAACCCTATGGGTTTCGGCCACCATGTGTTAGGGTCCATAATGATGCTAAAAATCTGTATAATGTTATTTAATGTTCCCTTATGATGTCTAGAGGTTAAGTATAATTTTTGGGAATTTTTGAAGTACCCTAAGACACCTTAAGGTTTCGGCCAACATGAAAGGGGTAGAATCAACACCCTAGAAACCCTATGGGTTTCGGCCACCATGTTTTAGGATCCATAATGATGCTAAAAATCTGTATAATGTTATTTAATGTTCCCTTATGATGTCTAGAGGTTAAGTATAATTTTTGGGAATTTTTAGAGTACCCTAAGACACCTTAAGGTTTCGGCCAACATGTAAGGGGTAGAATCAACACCCTAGAAACCCTATGGGTTTCGGCCACCATGTTTTAGGGTCTATAATGATGATAAAAATCTGTATAATGTTATTTAATGTTCCCTTATGATGTTTAGAGGTTAAGTATAATTTTTGGGAATTTTTGGGGTACCCTAGGATATCCTAGGGTTTCGGCCAACATGAAGGACCCATGTGTAGGGTTGGGTTTAAGACCTTAAGCATATGGTTTATGTTTTATCATGATATAAGAGAGATGGAGGGTGTTTATGTGAATGTTTCACATGGCCTAGAGACCTTATAGGTTTCGGCCAAGAACCCTAATAGGGTAGGAAGTTAGGGCTTATTTCAAGTAAGGGTCTGAATGGCCCTATGGTAAGGTATGGTTGGTGTTTAAGCAATTGATTTGGGGTTTTATTGGAAATTTTTCCATGCCCCATGGCCTTGCAGTTTCGGCCAAGAGCAAGAGTTGGGTCAAAGGATTAGGGTTGGCCTTAAGTACGGGATTAAATGTTCCCTATGGCCTAGTATGTATGTATGGGATGTTAGTTGGGAGGTTATGTGAAGTTTCATGAACCTAGGGTTCCTTGGGGGACATTCGGCCAAGGACATAACCTAGGGCTAGGGTTGGGTTAAATCTCCAAAGATGCTTAGTAAGATGGAAGAAGTTCTATGTTAACTAAACCCTTAGATGATATGCCATGTTTATGAATGATATGCCATGTTTATGAAGGATATGCCATGTTTTATGAATAAGATGTAAGTATGCCATGTCTTATGAATGAGGTTAAAGTACATGCCTTTAAGGCATAACGATGATGTTAAGTACGATGAATGAATGATGATGAATGACAAGTATGATGAATGAATGATGATGAATGACAAGTATGATGAATGAATGATAATGAATGAAAAAGCATGTGAAAGCATTTTATTTTATTTTATGGGCTTGTACCGGAACGAAGTATGGGTCCAAGGGATGGGCACCTTAAGAACGCCCCAGTTCTGGACTACCGACTATGCTGTCCACGGTTCTGGCATTACCGAAGCTGTGCAACAGGGATGGGCACCTTAAGAACGCCTCGGTTCGGGGACTACCGACTATGCTATCCTTACCCTAGTAGGTCGAGGCTAGCTACCTCGTATTTACTTAGGGATGCGTGCTGATGATGTATGTATGTGGTACAAGCCAGGGCCCAATGATATGATGATTATGTTTAAGCATTTAAGAAGTATGTTTCAAAAAGTTAAGCATCCTTACGATATATGCATTGCCCATGCATCCATCCATGCTATGAAAAGTATGTTTATGAAAAGTATGTTTATGGAAAGTATGATTTAAACTAAGCATCCTTATATATATATGCCATTGCCACATGCATCCATCTATGCTATGCATTATATTTATGATAAGAATATTATGCAAAGTAAGTTTATGCAAGGTATGTTTATGCAAATGATTTTGTTTATGTTTCGTGTTAATATATGATGCCATGATTTGATTGTGTTCATGCTAGTCTAGAATGCCATGATTTACTTATGTTTATGCTAGTTTAGGATGCCATGATTTATTTATGTACATACTAGTTTAGGATGCCATGATTTAACTAGTTTTATGCCATGATTTATTTATGTACATGCTAGTTTAGGATGCCATGATTTAACTAGTTTTATGCCATGATTTATTTATGTACATGCTAGTTTAGGATGCCATGATTTAACTAGATTTATGTTAAGTTAGAATGCCATGATTTATTTATGTTCATGCTAGTTTAGGATGCCATGATTTAATTATATTTATGCTAAGTTAGAATGCCATGATTTTAATTATGTCCATAATAATTCATGATGCCATGATTTAATTATGTTAAGCTGTGTTAGGACGCAATGATTTTATTTAGGTTCATGCTATGCTATGAATGTTTACGATGTTTATGTCTATGCCAAGTATTATGTCATGCCATGAATGTTGTTATGGTTATGTTTATGCCATGCTATGAATGTGATGAAGTTATGTTTATGCCATGACGAATGAATGCTAAATGATGAAAAGGCTTATGTTTATGCCATGACGAATGAATGCTAAATGATGAAAAGGCTTATGTTCTAAGTAAAACACCAAGTATGTAAAGCACTAAGTATGTAATGGCTTATGTGCTCATGAAAGAATGATGAATGGTTTTAGTGAGTAGGAAAGAGTCTTACTAAGCCTGTGTGCTTATAGTCTTATTTCCTTATACCGCAGATCACGCAGGGGATAGTAAGGAAGCAGCAGGAGGGCATCAAAGAATGTGTGTGATAGTGACTTAGCCAAGGAGCAATATGGTTGCTCGTCTCATGATAGAACTTTATCTTTACTGTTATGTGTTTGAGTATGACTCTAGGACATGATGCTAAGTATGACATGATGCTACGAATGACATGATGCTAAGTATGATATGATGCTAAGTATGAAGTTACTATGCTAAGTTCCTAGGTTAGGATGTTAGAAATGGTAGTAAGTGCATGTAGGAGTAGGTTAAAGGTTTCCGCTGCATTATGATGTCCACATGCCCTAAGCATGTTAACGTAACGCCGCTTTATGAAAAGAAAAAAAAAAGCGGGCGTTACAGGTTGGTATCAGAGCAGTAACCATCTCACTACACACACATCAAGCCCTCTTCCTGCCGCTTCCAAGTGAGTATCTTTAAGTGTATTTTATGTTTTATTATGTTCCTAGAATGACGATATCTATGACTATAGAATATGCAAGTATGAACAATGTTATATGATGAAAGGTACTTTGAGATAAGTACCTATGAACGATATATATTTTAGTATATTATCTTATTTTAGGAATTAAATATTAGCACAATATAGGGGTAGGAAAAAGAAAACTGATATTGGCCATGCTTGTCTTTGATGAAGGAAAGCATGGCTAGAAGACAGAGTAACAGAATTAATAAGACTACTACATCGGCTGACCTGATGCTCAATATACCTAATATCATAACCTACTTTAAGTCACATCATAAGACAATCATGTATAAGTATTTTGCCTTATACATTAGGTCTAAGTTAGTCATAATACAATTAGTCATAAGTGTGACTCAACCTTGTGTTCATAAACATGGTGTTAATTGAGCACCATCATAATATTAGAAATTAAGGTGAACCTGGTATTAACATAATGTTATATAACCTGTACATTATATGAGTTACCAATCATATAATATAATTATATTATATTATATAAAGCAAATGACAATAATATGAGAGTGTGTACTAATATAAGATTATCATCAATATAACTATACTAATTCCTTATTATATAAGTATTATTATAATTCACCTATCATATAGGTTTTTAATATGAGCCTACATACAGGTTGACATGTGTCATCTCAACCTATAAGTTATCACCTATACAAATTCTTCCATAAGCAATTATAGGTATTATACCTATAATTTATATGATAAATAACTATAATTTATGATATTATGTATACCCTATAATATAGTCTCATGTAGGGAATTATATGATAGCCTACATAAATAAGATTATAACAGGGTTAGTTACATTATACTAATACTAATATAATTAATGGCATAAGTCATACGGTATGACCTAGAATGATACGCATAGGGTAGTGTCCTAATTATATTAACACTTATTATAGATTAGGGGTCCACTATATTTTCATACTAATTATCAATATTAGTATTATCAACGTATGTTTCACTATTATCTTATAGATAACCTTAAGTTATTTTATGGTAATATAATAAATATGAACTCACTAATCATATAAATAACCATATGAATATATAAGTTTATAGATAACTTAACAAACTAGAATGTAGATAGAAGAGAAATGTAGTATTTGTTATACTAGTGTTAATACAGATAAAAGATGTATGTGAGAAGCAGAGACATGGAAATCAGTGCTAATTGAGAAGAGCAATTCGGAGTAATAAATTGGTGCATAGATGATGAACTTGTGCATAGTGAGTGAAAGTTAGAGTCTTGTTTGAAGTACCAAATGGAATTAAGCAGGAATACGTTAAATGATATTCTTTCATGGGCAGCTTAATAGCAGACAAAATTTTGACAATAAGTGATAGAAACAGATAGACAATGAGAGCTAGAAAAGAAAATGTTTGAGAGGAAATCATATTATGTATTAGAACCACGTAAATATAGAGATGCAGCATAACGAATAAAATGATATGATAGCACGAAGAGTAGAAGCAGATATTATGGTACTTAGAAATCATAAGGATGTAGAAATTTTGATCTAAGAGTTGCATAACTAATAGACAAAACTAGAACAAGGAGATACCCTTAGTCAAAGTCTTATGGCAAAGTCAACGGTTCGAAGAAGCTACCTGGGAACGCGAGGACGAGATGAAGCGCAAGTACCCGGAGTTATTCTAAGTTCGAGGACGAACTTTCAAGAGGTATGGGGGATTGTAACGACCCGGAAAATTCTCTTAATATTCTATGAAAATATTGAGCATGTTTAGATAATTTTCGAAGGATCTAGAAGTATTGATACGAGCTTTGGGCTAGAAAATTCATATTTTCTCATTTAAATTGAGAAAACTAAGTACTAATGGGCCTTATATGGGCCTTTCTAGCACCATAATTATTGTTGGATTTTAGGGAAAAATTAGTATAAATATAAATAGTTTAGGAAAAATTAGTATAAATATAAATAGGATTTAATTAGATATATTAGCATGATTAGGGGTAAGTCTTAGCTTAATTTTCCTACTTAAATTGAGAAATTAGGTACTAATGAGCTTTATATGAGCTCCAAAAATGGGTATTAATTAGGTGAATTTTATATAAATATAAAAGAATTTTATTTAGGAATATTAGCATAATTATGGGGGATTTTAGGGGAATTTTCGAAATAAAGGGGAATTTTCGAAAATAGGGAAAAGGGGTTTAATTAAATTAAAATAAAAAATAAAAAATAAAGGTGCATGGGCCAAGGATTGAACCTTGGACCTCTTGTACAACCATGAATACTTTAACCAACTCACCTAGCAAGGAATTCTTATGAGGAAAGGAAGTGGATGATGGTTAAGTACTAGAGGAAGATGAAGGGCCATGGAAAACTCTTCATTTGCCTCTTTAAAGGAGCTATAAAGAGGGGGTTTGGGGGGTTACTTCTCTTCATCATCAAGTGCATTTGCTCCCCTCCTCCCTCCTCATTCTAGCCGAAACTCTAAGGAAGAGTTCCCCTTGGAAAAGTGTCCACCAAGGCTCCATCACCCAAGATCTAAAGTTCTTACAAGGATTCAAGGACTAGGTGTGGTTAAGAGACATCAAGTCTTCTTCCTTCTCTTCATCCAAGGTCTAAAAATTTAGAAACCCCAAGGTAAGACTCCCTCACCTGTGGTATAATAGTTATCTATGATTTCCATGATTTTTAGCAGGATATATGGGTTAGTTCTTGGATGTGATGTTGAAAGGAAAGAAAAACCAAGGTCCTTAAGTTTATGGATTTCGGTCAGCATGATTTAAAAGTCTATAAATATGATAAAAATATTTATAATGTTATTTGATGTTCCCTCATGATGTTTAGGAGTTAAATATAATTTTTGGGAATTTTTGGAGTACCCTAAGACACCTTAAGGTTTCGGCCAACATGAAAGGGGTAGAATCAACACCCTAGAAACCCTATGGGTTTCGGCCACCATGTGTTAGGGTCCATAATAATGCCAAAAATCTGTATAATGTTATTTAATATTCCCTTATGATGTCTATAGGTTAAGTATAATTTTTGGGAATTTTTGGAGTACCCTAAGGCACCTTAAGGTTTCGGCCAACATGAAAGGGGTAGAATCAACACCCTAGAAACCCTATGGGTTTCGGCCACCTTGTTTTAGGGTCCATAATGTAGCTAAAAATATGTATAATTTTATTTAATGTTCCCTTATGATGTCTAGAGGTTAAGTATAATTTTTGGGAATTTTTGGAGTACCCTAAGACACCTTAAGGTTTCGGCCAACATGAAAGGGGTAGAATCAACACCCTAGAAACCCTATGGGTTTCGGCCACCATGTTTTAGGGTCTATAATGATGCTAAAAAATCTGTATAATGTTATTTAATGTTCCCTTATGATTTTTAGAGGTTAAGTATAATTTTTGGGAATTTTTGGGGTACCCTAGGATATCCTAGGGTTTCGGCCAACATGAAGGACCCATGTGTAGGGTTGGGTTTAAGACCTTAAGCATATGGTTTATGTTTTATCATGATATAAGAGAGATGGAGGGTGTTTATGTGAATGTTTCACATGGCCTAGAGACCTTATTGGTTTCGGCCAAGAACCCTAATAGGGTAGGAAGTTAGGGCTTATTTCAAGTAAGGGTCCCAATGGCCCTATGGTAAGGTATGGTTGGTGTTTAAGCAATTGATTTGGGGTTTTATTAGAAATTTTTCCATGCCCCATGGCCTTGCAGTTTCGGCCAAGAGCAAGAGTTGGGTCAAAGGATTAGGGTTGGCCTTAAGTACGGGATTAAATGTTCCCTATGGCCTAGTATGTATGTATGGGATGTTAGTTGGGAGGTTATGTGAAGTTTCATGAACCTAGGGTTCCTTGGGGGACATTCGGCCAAGGACATAACCTAGGGCTAGGGTTGGGTTAAATCTCCAAAGATGCTTAGTAAGATGGAAGAAGTTCTATGTTAACTAAACCCTTAGTTGATATGCCATGTTTATGAATGATATGCCATGTTCATGAAGGATATGCCATGTTTTATGAATAAGATGTAAGTATGCCATGTCTTATGAATGAGGTTAAAGTACATTCCTTTAAGGCATAACGATAATGTTATGTACGACGAACGAATGATGATGAATGACAAGTATGATGAATGAATGATGATGAATGACAAGTATGATGAATGAATGATGATGAATGAAAAAGCATGTGAAAGCATTTTATTTTATTTTATGGGCTTGTACCGGAAGTATGGGTCCAAGTGATGGGCAACTTAAGAACGCCCCGGTTCTGGACTACCGACTATGCTGTCCACGGGTCTGGCATTACCGAAGCTGTGCAACAGGGATGGGCACCTTAAGAACGCCTCGGTTCGGGGACTACCGACTATGCTGTCCTTACCCTAGTAGGTCGAGGCTAGCTACCTCGTATTTACTTAGGGATGCGCGCTGATGATGTATGTATGTGGTACAAGCCAGGGCCCAATGATATGATGATTATGTTTAAGCATTTAAGAAGTATGTTTCAAAAAGTTAAGTATCCTTACGATATATGCATTGCCCATGCATCCATCCATGTTATGAAAAGTATGTTTATGAAAAGTATGTTTATGGAAAGTATGATTTAAACTAAGCATCCTTATATATATATGTCATTGCCACATGCATCCATCCATGCTATGCATTATATTTATGATAAGAATATTATGCAAAGTAAGTTTATGCAAGGTATGTTTATGCAAATGATTTTGTTTATGTTTCGTGTTAATATATGATGTCATGATTTGATTGTGTTCATGCTAGTCTAGAATGCCATGATTTACTTATGTTTATGCTAGTTTAGGATGCCATAATTTATTTATGTACATACTAGTTTAGGATGCCATGATTTAACTAGTTTTATGCCATGATTTATTTATGTACATGCTAGTTTAGGATGCCATGATTTAACTAGTTTTATGCCATGATTTATTTATGTACATGCTAGTTTAGGATGCCATGATTTAACTAGTTTTATGTTAAGTTAGAATGCCATGATTTATTTATGTTCATGCTAGTTTAGGAAGCCATAATTTAATTATATTTATGCTAAGTTAGAATGCCATGATTTTAATTATGTCCATAATAATTCATGATGTCATGATTTAATTATGTTAAGCTAAGTTAGGACGCCATGATTTTATTTAGGTTCATGCTATGCTATGAATGTTTACGATGTTTATGTCTATGCCAAGTATTATGTCATGCCATGAATGTTGTTATGGTTATGTTTATGCCATGCTATGAATGTGATGAAGTTATGTTTATGCCATGACGAATGAATGCTAAATGATGAAAAGGCTTATGTTTATGCCATGACGAATGAATGCTAAATGATGAAAAGGCTTATGTTCTAAGTAAAGCACTAAGTATGTAAAGCACTAAGTATGTAATGGCTTATGTGCTCATGAAAGAATGATGAATGGTTTTAGTGAGTAGGAAAGAGTCTTACTAAGCCTGTGTGCTTATAGTCTTATTTCCTTATACCGCAGATCACGCAAGGGGACAGTAAGGAAGCAGTAAGAGGGCATCAAAGAATGTGTGTGATAGTGACTTGGCCAAGGAGCAATATGGTTGCTCGTCTCATGATAGAACTTTATCTTTACTGTTATGTGTTTGAGTATGACTCTAGGACATGATGCTAAGTATGACATGATGCTACGAATGACATGATCCTAAGTATGATATGATGCTAAGTATGAAGTTACTATGCAAAGTTCCTAGGTTAGGATGTTAGAAATGGTAGTAAGTGCATGTAGGAGTAGGTTAAAGGTTTCCGCTGCATTATGATGTCTACATGCCCTAAGTATGTTAACGTAACGCCGCTTTATGAAAAGAAAAAAAAAGCGGGCGTTACAGGTACCATTTTAATTATGAATTTATAATTAATTTTTCGATTATTTTGCTTCTTAAATGCATAATTTTTCTTCGTTTAGAAAATGTCGCGTTACCCAACCGAACCCCGGGGCCGATCCTAGCCCTGACCCTAGGTTCCCAATCATAGAATTGTTTAATAAGTTTGCTCAGACTACCCACAAACCCATTAAGACTAGTTTTCTAAACAGATAATTCTTTACCCAGTCATGTCCAACAGCTATGGATGCGATTAATTTCTATCAACTTGACCAGCTTGTCTTCTGCACACATCCAGTGAACACGACCCTGTGTGCGGAATTTTACAACAACCTGGTCAAACAAGATGATCTTTGCTACTCCTCTACTGTACAGGGGATGCCTCTGACTATCACACCTACCTTGCTTACTAGGTTCCTTAGACTACAACCTTCCCAGTCCACGTTTTGTTGTTACCCCCCGAGAGACCCTCCCTTTGATCCTCCCTATTCGCACATAGATGTAGACACTCTTTACTCCTATTCTACAGAGATGCACGAAACTTGTTGGTGCAAGGATTTCATTCCGTAGATCTCCGGGTCCAGGACTACGCTCTCTACAGAGTTCTGGTTCGATGCATTCTCCCCCTGACTACTCGAGATGTCACGACTATGCGACCCTTCCATACCTTTCTTCTGTACGCTATGCTCCATCATCTGGACATAGATATTGGCCTACACATGTTCCATACGATTATCTACGCGTCCAGCATTACGACTCAGGGCCGAGTACGTACCCCCTACTGTCATATCATCACTGCCCTCCTTCACCACTACGGTAGCGACATCACTGTTGGGGAGGTCACACCAATGACCGAGTTTGACAAAATCGGGGCTAGGAACTTTTCACTAGCGGGTATAGATATCTCGGCCGCCGAGGTTCTCTCGTGGAGATGACAGAGGGCCGGAGCTCAGATCGACTCGGAAGAGGAGGTGGAGGTAGACGTTGTCGATCTCGCAGCCGAGATCAATGAGCACTTACAGGTGCCTCCACCATCGACCACTGATGAGCACCTGACATCACTGCGAACGGTGATTCACAGTCTCAGAGAAGAGATGGAGGCCCGACACACTGAGTACATGGATGCCTTCCAAGACGATCGTGAGACAAACGAGACTCAATACAATGAAATGATGTCCATATTTCGGTCTTGGCAGCCTGGTCCCTCCTCATAGATCAGAGTGACTTTCCAGCTATCTTATTGTACCTTTGACTGTTTGACTGTCCCTACTGAGTAGGGTTGACTTATGCTTGACTGCTACTGGTCCTCTTGTTGACCAGTTGAGATTTATGCATCCATCATATTTACTTGCTAGTTACTTATGATGAGTTATTAGCTTTATGCCATGATTATTTCAACTGCTCAGTCATGTACTTCATAATTAAATCTTATGCTTGGTAGAATAGGACTGCTCTATATGTTTTTCAAAAAACATTATTTTATTTCTTGTTTGTTAATTAATCTTTTGTGAAAAATCATTTCTTTTATCAAAGTCTTGTAAATTGAAATGATTTTCCGACTTAGTTTTTTTTTTAAAAATACCCCCTTCAAAACTAGGGCTTTTTCACAAATAGACTTAGCTTAGCCCCTAACTCTAGAACTGCATGTACCTATAGATCTAGAAGCCAGCATCTCACAAGCACCTTAGGGTACTTTTGATTGATAACCTAGACTGGGTTGAGATGCTTAGGTCTATGCCTTGATTTAAGATGCTTTAAGTCAGTGCATCTGCAGTAATTGGGGCAATAAATACAAATTGAACAGCAATTAGGTTATGTGTCAAGCTTAGAAAATCTAACTTAATCAGATCACTTAACTTGACTAACCCTGTTAAATACGACCAATTAAAAACTAGTAAAATAAATTTTTTTGGAAAATTTACATGAGAGATTTAGGATTACAGGATTAGGGTAAAAGTTTTCGAGTAAATTCTTAAATTTATCAAAGGGTAAATTACTTGAACCCTTAAACTTCGGGATTTAAAATAAAAATAAATCTTAAAAGTAAGCACTGGTTTTGATTTATGGGTAAAGATAAGAGGTGAAGGAGATTAAATAATCTAACCCTAGAGATGATGTGGATTGCAAATAAGTTGGAGGGTTAAATGACAAAACCCCTTATCCTAAGGGTATAGTTCTAATTTCAGAAAGTAAAGGGACCGTTTTGCAAAAGATCCCCCACCTTGTATAATCTTGCTCCTCCCTTTTCTTTTCGCGAGCCCTAACCCCGCCGCCACACTCGACCTCCTTCCCTCTGCCATTTCTTCTCGCGAGCCCTAACCCCCGCAGCCACACTCAACCTCCTTCCCTCTCCCTTTTCTTCTCGCGAGACCTAGCCGCAGCGCCTGACCCCTTCTCTTCACACTTCGCCTGATGTGTCATTTCTTTCCTACTCCTTGTGATCAAGCAGATGTCGTGGACCCATCCATCGTCTTCCTCCTCCTTATCCCTCAGCGCAAGGAAGAGTGTGATGTTGATGGTCAATCAAGGGATTCTTGGGTGATTTAGCTCTGCTCGGTGGCTCCGATCGATGGCCTCACTGGCAATCATTTGAGGTAAGGGTTAGTGTGGGCTTGGATGGAGATTTGCACTGATTTTGATTTCATGCTCTAGATTTGTTTAGTGTAGGGGTTTTCTTTTCGATCATTGTACAGTTTGGATGATGTGCTAGTTTGTTTTCCCTGATTCTGTGGAGTTTTGACGATTGATCGTAATGGTGTTGTTGGAAGGGATCTTTGTTCTTGTGAGGTTGGGCCGAATACCATTCTAGGCTGGGATTTCTTGTTGTTTGGGTTTGTAGTATTACCTCTGCTTTGTGAGCATTGTACGTGTCGTACGAGGGTTATTTTCGGAGCTAGATCTGTGTTGGTTTTGCTATCTTGGATTGAATTATAGCATATTTGTTTTGTTTGAATGGTAAATGTCTATGGTTTTGGTCTGTGTGGAGTTGGCTCTGTTTGGATTTGAGTTTGCTATATCAATTTAGTTGGTGTAGCCCTTATTGTTGCTCTATTTTGGAAGAACTAGTTCTTTAGATTTTGAGGTGAGGTCTGTTTGGTTAGTGACCATCTCGAATGAAATTCGTGATGAATTGATTTCAGTTAGAGGAATAAATCTGTGTATTTTGATCAGGATGTTTATTGTGGTAGCAAACATATTAGTGGTTGATATTAACATGTTTCATTTGACTTGTAATGAACCTAGCAGTGTGATACCTTGTAGAAACGGGGTAAAATAGTAATTAAATGAGTTTTGTTATCTTGGCTAAACTCGAATCAATTAATTCATTTCGGAGTAGGAATTAATCCATTCAGTTGTTAAAATCCTAATCTAATTAGGTTGTGGCATGATTAGGGATAATTGGGGGATTAAACCTAATAACCTAAACTTGATCGATTCAGGTTTCGATAACCTAACATGAATCTAATCTAGGTAACTGGGATAATTAAGGACTACTCATTTAATTGTGATTAATTAAATGAAACAGGATAATTAGGACGATCCTAATTAATTGTGATAGCTCGTTTAGCTATAAATTATATATTATTATAGCTAAATATTATGCCTTTGATACAGGACTTTGATTGGGTGCATCATTACTGATGACCAGACGGAAGGTCCTTTTCTAATACGAGTATATCTCTTTTGAGGCGGGTACCTTTGACTTATCTTTTTAGATATTGTCATATTGCTATGCATGGTTTGTTATAGATAACAGTAAGTTTATATGCTATATCTGCCTTAGTATACCAGTACTTGATATCTGTTGCTTATCCTTGAGGTTATCTCCCTTTTAGCTTCATACAGTCTCAATAGTTGTTATGTGTATATATATGTGCATAGATGTAGTGATATGTTCCCTCGCATTCGACATTAATGGATCATTGGTTATTTTGTCAGTATACCTAGTAGGTTACTTGTATCCCATGATATAGGATTCAGACCTATACATAGTACACTGACGTGATAGATGAGGACTTGGTGGGTGTTGTATGTGTTCATCTCATGCACCATCCTTGCATCGTTGCATGCTGACGATCATCTGCTCCTATGTAGTCTGAGCTCATCGTCAGTTACATGAGGATATGCACACACATCCACTCAGGGGTAGTGGTTGCCATAGAGTGTGTGCATTTGCCCTGTATTGCTCCGCATGGTCACAATTTGGAGGGTGGTTCCGGTGCGTGGTAGTAGCCAGGGATCCCTTCTCGCACAGAGACACGAGAAGATGAGAGCGAGACTCCCCCATTGCTTGGGTAGGAGAGTGACCTCCGCCAGCATCCTGTCCACTCGGTCACTCAGGAGCAGTGATAGCAGGGTGCGTACAGTTGTCATAGCCCTACCCACACGGACGTTCATTTATGATAGGTGGACGGTGCATGACTGGCATCAGGGGTGACACATGTCATTGCACTATGTGCATATTTTGCATTGTGCATTGTTTGCTGCATTTGATTTCTGCACTTGATTGACATGCATATACTGGAGACTTGTTTACTTTGGATTATGTGTTATACTTGTTCCATAGGGAGTTATTTCACCCCTCTGCAGGCTGGATTCTGGTATGTACTTTCATTCAGCATCTTCAGTGTATACCCTTGTCTACTGTTCATATGAGACTGTATCAGCGTAGACTATTATTGTTAGTATGACGTACTATACATATCTGTTTGGGTATCCGCTGAGTTTATTTGGACTCACACCGTTGCCTATGTTTTTATTTCAGGTGAGATACTTGGAGTCGCTAGAAGAGTCCAACAGCCAGTCCCTACCCATCGTGACGATAAAGTTTGTTTTGTACTTAGTAGTGCCTATGTTTCAAATTTATTTATTGGATTTGTATATGTCATATGAGTGTGTCATGTGCCCTAAGGGGCTTATGTATTGGTTGTTTTGTCGTAAGTCAGACCGGTCCGCAGTCAGGTATGGTTTACCATGGTTTATTTTATGTTCTGTCTTGATTTTTAGGCCTGAGGCCAAATATATACTGCGTGGGTTGTATGGATATTTATATGTATGCGTAAATTGTCCGCTGGACAGGGGAGGTGCTGTCCGATTTTCTATTGGATCAGCGACTCCTAGGTATCGGGGTGTGACAATTTATTTCGCTCACTTGGCTACCAGATTCAAGGAACCTTTGTACTTGTCCTAGAGGTCAAGGGATCGAATCTGGGAAAGACAAAAACCCACTGCCAGGAGTGGGAAGAACATAGGGTCGCCGGCCTAGAGGGTAGCCTACGGGGACCAGAGAGGCGGGACCGCTACATAAAAAGGCGCCTTTTTATTATAACGACCCGGCCCATCGACTCGACCCCTCGGCCCCTTGGGCGGCCAAATTCTATTTTTGGCGGCCCAACAACCTAGCCCCTTTGGTCGTCGACCGTCTACCGTCGTTACTCATATGAACTTCCCACCCCTGGCCAGTGGATTTTTGCCTTCCCCAGGATTTGAACTCTAGACCTCCAAGCTAAGTACTAGAGTTTATGAATCCTGGTAGCCAAGTGAGCCGCGCTCACTTGGCTACCAGGATTCATAAACTCTAGTACTTAGCTTAGTGGTCTAGAGTTCGAATCCTAGGAAGGCAAAAATTCACTGGCCAGGGGTGGGAAGTTATTGTGAGTAACGACTGTCGACGGTCGACGACCAAAAGGGCCAGGTTGTTGGGCCGCCAAAAATGGAATTTGGTCGCCCAAGGGGCCGAGGGGTCGAGTCGACGGGCTGGGTCGTTACAAACCCTAGCGAAAGCTACTGTTTATGACAGTTATTAAGTAGCTAACTGGGTTAGACAGGACCCGAACAAGAACGATTTAATTTGGTTTGGTCCATCTTATACTTATTAGAGTTGGTTTAATACAGAACTTCATTTTTTTTATCTACTTTACCTGCTGTAATTAGTATTATTTTTTTTTATATATGGCAAAGGGGGAGAGAAAGGAAAGGATAATTTTTTTTTAAAATTTTATCTCTTTTTCAAAAAGTAAAGTAAACAACTAAGTCTTGAAAATGTTTTTCAAATCTAAGCATTTCAAAACTAAGTATTTTTAAGTATTTTCTAAAGCACCTCAACATTTTCTAAGTACTTAAAATGGTTCTAAGTGAAACTCTCTAAGTTATTTTACACAAATTGTTTCCAAGAAAATTTTCTATGAAAGACTTGAAAAACCTTTTGGAAAATTATCTAAGTATGTAAAAAGAAACTTTCTAAGTATGAAAAACGTTTTTAAAATTTTTCTATGAAAGACTTGAAAAATGTTTTGAAAATTTTTCTAAGTATGAAAGACTTGAAAAACGGTTTGAAAGTTTTTTTTTAAGTGTGAAAAACTTTTTGAAATCTTCCAAGTATGAAAAGTATGGAAAAACCTTTTGGGAAAATTTCTAAGTATAAAAGGCTTGATTTTTTTTAAAGCATAAATACTTCAACACTTAGTCAAATCTAAAGCACTTAGAAGGTTTACAAAAAACCCACATATCTTTGAAAAACTCAGGGGGAGAATATCCGTTTCAGGGGGAGAGAAAACTGAATGTTTTTTTCGAATTCTTTGCTTGTTATCTTTTTAACTTAACTTTTTGAACCATGTTGCCATAAATCAAAAAGGGGGAGATTGTTGGTGCAGGAAGCACCTAAGTCAAACCTGTGTTTTGATAATGGCAAAGGGTTCAGAAGTTAAGGTGTTAATGTGATCTAACAAGCTTACTAAGTGTGCTGGAAAGTCCTAGGTACACTAGGCAAGAAGTCCTGGCAAAGGGCTGGTCAAGAAGTCCTGGTCAAGGACTGAGCAAGAAGACCTGACCGGAAGTTGGGCAAAGAAGTCCAGGTCGAGGACTGGACAATATGTCCTGGCAAAGGGTTGGGCACCGAAGACCGACCGGAAGTTGAGCAAGAAGTCCTGGTCGCGGACTGGGCACGAAGACCTGATTGAGTGGATTGGGTAAAAGTCCAACCGGAGGAGCCAGTTGGCAAAAGGTTAACTCTCCTGAGAGGAGTAGGTGAGGGCGCGTTCCCCGTGCAAGGGAACAGTAGGCGTCGGTTCGACCTAAGGTTCCATTTGGGAAACCCAAAGTCAGAACCAGGACAACTTAGGCTGTAAATAATGGCTAACATATTTTGCTTCTTGTGTTTTGGAACTAACCTTGGTTGCAGGGAACAAAGGAACGTGTTTCTGTAGCTGAGGCGCCTCAAAGGAGTGAGGCACTCGGATGGATACGGGCGCCCTAAGTGCAAGGCAAAATCCAAACCATCGAAGCAAACTACCACGAATCCTCTGGACTAAGTCAGCTCAGGCGCCTGTGTTAACACAGGCACCCCCATCAGCCTAGGTGCCCCAGTGAAGTGGATAAGCGTTGACCGAGCCTGCGGATAGGAGTTCTCACAGGAGAGGCCACGTGTCAGGCGCCTCCATCGACATAGGCGCCACTATGGGTGCTATAAAAGGGGGTTCACCCACAAGGATTCAGATAACATCGCTCACATCGCTCCAAACACTTTCGTTCAAGCGCTACGCTCCGACAAGCTCCGTCTTCAAGATTCCAACGACGACGACGACCCTCTGCTTCGAACTTCGATCCACCTCGGGCGTCGGTAAATTTAATTTATGAAAAGTGTTTCAATTTCAATTCCAATTCTATATCTATACTTGAAGTTGTAAATGATTTTTCCAAATATAGAATTGCCCAACGTAAACGGTCAAGGGCTGTGGGCCTTGGAGTAGAAGCCGACTGTGACTCCGAACCAAGTAAAAACAACTTGTGTTCGGGATTGTTTTATTATTTTCCGCTGCGTAATCGCTCTATTTTCTGAAAAATTCTAGATCAATATTCACCCCCCCCTCTATCAAATTTCTCCGATCCAATAAATACTACCCTTAGATGCTCGTCATGTTTTTCTTGAGACTTTGAATAAACTAGGATATCATCAATGAAGACTATGACAAACTTGTCAAGAAACTCCTTGAATACTCGATTCATTAGATCCATGAACGTTGCAGGGGCATTTGTCACTCCAAAAGGCACGACCACAAACTCGTAGTGTCCATATCTTGTTGAAAAAGTCGTTCTTGGTACATCTCTCTCCTTGACTCTAAGTTGATGGTAACCTGACCGCAAGTCTATCTTGTAAAATACGGTTGCCCCTTCAACTGATCAAATAAATTATCTATCCTTGGCAAAGGATATCTGTTCTTGATAGTCACCTTGTTCAGGGCTCGATAATCTATGCACATCAATATAAATCCATCTTTCTTCTTGATGAACAACATAGTAGCTCCCCAAGGCGAATGACTAGGGCGGATGAAACCCTTGTCGAGTAACTCCTTTATTTGTTCTTACAGCTCTTTCAATTCTGCTGGCACCATGCAATAGGGTGCCTTTGAAATCGGGTTGGTCCCCGAAGCTAACTCAATTTCTCGGTTAGGAGGGAGTCCTGGTAACTCTTCAGAAAACACCTCCCGATAGTCACATACTACCCGCACTTTTTCTTTCTTTAGCCCTTCTTTTTGCCTTGCATCTATTATGTGTGCCAAATAACCAGAATATCCATTATCTAACATCTTATGAGCTTGTAGGTTAGAAAGAATCCTTTTTGTCTTTCTCTTTGGGTCTCCGACAAACTCGAACGGAAGTTCTACATCTGGTGTGGACTTTACTCTTCTTTCGCGGCATTCAATAGAGGCACTGTGCTTGGTCAAGAAATCCATCCCTAGAATGATATTGTAATCCTTCATGTCAAGGACTACATAATCACCATAGAGTTTTTGGTTGGAAATCCGAATTGGTACAGTTCCTAGCCATCAGTGATTAAAGCACTACTTGTCAGTTCTTCTGAGGTCTACGGCCTATTAACACCGTTAGCCACATTGAAAGCTATCTCAGGCTTTAACATCTTCAGCATTAGCCTGACTCTTTCTCTTTCAGTGCCAACTGCTCTGGGCACAGACGAGCTAGCCGGTTGAACTTCTTCACTACTTCATCCACGGATGGTTCTCCTTGTCCGAACTCCGTGAATTCATCATAATGCTTGTTAGTTACTCGCATGTTAAAGTATTCCTCGAAGAACTCGATCTCGAAGTCGGCCCATGTCATCTGGCTGGCATTTCTCTTGGCCTTGACTCTCTCTCACTACATTCTAGCATCTCCTGTAAGGTAGAATGATGCACTTTATCTTCTCTACCTCAGGCCAGTGCAATAGCTCTCCTATGTTTTCCAAAGTTTTGAACCATGGTTGAGCATCCCATGGTTCGCTTGTGCCTGAAAAGTTCCCTGGCTTTAGTTTCTGCCACTGGTCTGCGACCTATTAACACCGTTGGCCACATTGAAAGCTATCTCAGGCTTTAACATCTTGAGCATTAGCCTGACTCTTTCTCTTTTAGTGCCAACTAGCTCTGGGCACAAACGAGCTAGCCGGTTGAACTTCTTCACTACTTCATCCACGGATGGTTCTCCTTGTCCGAACACCGTGAATTCATCATAATGTTTGTTGGTTACTCGCATGTGATAGTATTCTTCGAAGAACTCGATCTCGAAGTCGACCCATGCCATCTGGTTGACATTTCTCTTGGCCTTGACTCTCTCTCACTACATTCTAGTATCTCCCGTAAGGCAGAAAGATGCACACTTTATCTTCTCTACCTCAGGCCAGTCCAGTAGCTCTACTATGCTTTCCAACGTTTTGAACCATGCTTGAGCATCCCATGGTTCGGCTGTGCCTGAAAAGTTCCCTGGCTTTAGTTTCTGCCATTGGATGAGGTATGTTTCTTGCCTTACCCCCCTTGTCGGGACTACAGATGTAACCAATGGGTCTTCGGTCACAACTGGTGCCACTACATTCGCCACCGGCGGGGTAACAGGAGCGGCTTGCTGGTTAGCCATTATGGTGGTAATAACTTGCTGTTGTTCTACTAACTCTCTATAATTGAGCCACCACCTCTAAGAGATTTGGTGGTTGTACTAACTCTGCCTCTTGCCTCTAGGAGCTCGCCCCTCGTTTTGGATCTTTCTAGGACGTCCTCTTGTCATTCTCTTACTATATATCATAAAGAGGATAATGACATTACCCTCTTGTCCTTTAGGAGCTCGCTCCTTGTTTTGGGCCTTTCTAGGACGTCCTCTTGTCATTCTCTTACTATATATCATAAAGAGGATAAGGACATTGCTAAAACATTACTTCACTATCTCTTACTATATATCATAAAGAGGATAAGGACATTGCTTAATCATTACTTCACTATTATCATACTCATAGAGACAGGGCATTACTTCACTATCATCATACTCAAAGTAGCATATACTGATCATGCACATAATAGAATATGTTAACACTAACAGTCAAATAAAGACATGTATGAAAAAACTAAACATATGCTCTTTGTTACTTGGTAGGAGGTAGGATTGATGTTCGATGTCAGTGGGGTGGAAGGGAGGAAACGACTCTGATACCAAACCTGTAACGACCCCTCTTGCTAACATTGACCTTATAGGGTCGATACATTGACTTTACTGCTGGGTCAAAACCAGTCGAATTAAAAATAATAAATAAATTTAATTCTTCTCTACCTCAGGCCAGTCCAGTAGCTCTACATTGCTTTCTAAAGTTTTGAACCATGCTTGAGCATCCCATGGTTCGCTTATGCCTGAAAAGTTCCCTGGCTTTAAATTCTGCCACTGGATGAGGTATGCTTCTTGCCTTACCCCTCTTGCCGGGACTATAGATGTAACCGATGGGTCTTCGGTCACAACTGGTGCCACTACATTCGCCGCCGGCGGGGTAACAGGAGCTTGCTGGTTAGCCATCATGATGGCAATAACTTACTGTTGTTCTGCTAACTGTCTCTATAACTGAGCCACCACCTCTAAAAGATTTGGTGGTGGTACTAACTCTACATCTTGCCTCTAGTAGCTCACTCCTCGTTTTGGGTCTTTCTAGGACGTCCTCTTGTCATTCTCTTACTATATATCATAAAGAGGATAATGACATTACCCTCTTGTCCTCTAGGAGCTCGCTCCTTGTTTTGGGCCTTTCTAGGACGTCCTCTTGCCATTCTCTTACTATATATCATAAAGAGGATAAAAACATTGCTATAACCACTACAAGAAATTTTGGATTCAACAATACCCAATAGACAACGGTTTTTAAAAAAACCGTTGTCTTTTTTTATTTAACAACGGTTTTTTCAAAAACCGTTGATGTTGAAAAGTTTTTTTGCGGAAAAAGACAACGGTTGTTAAAAAACCGTTGTCTTATGTATGGCAAAGACAACGGTTTTTTTAAAAACTGATGTCTATTTGGTTAGTTGCGACAACTGGTTTTAAATAAATGTTGTCTATTTGTGTTGCTTACGTGGTAATACACAACAGCGAGCGAGCGCGAAAATAAAAACGCCCGCCGTTTACATTATAACACATGGTACCTCCCCTTTTTGCCGTGCCCTTGCTTCTCCACCCGAACCCCACCCTCGCCGACCCCTCTCCCTTCCTCCTCTCCCTCTCGCCCGACATCGCCAACCCCTCCCCAGCCCATCGCCACCTGTCCTCGCCAGAGTTGAGCCAGCCTCTCCTCTTCGCATCGCCGCAACCCATCATCGCCCAACCTCCTTCCCATCTTGCCTCTTCGCACAATCTCCTCTTCGCATCGCCGAGCCAACACTGCAGCTTAACCTCCTTCCCCTCTTGCCTCGTTCCGACCAACCCTCATCTTCCCAGCGACGGTTCCCGTGGGCGTCCGAGATCGGTAAGGGAACTGGTAAACTCTTGAGAATTTTTCGAAAACGATTTGGGGATGGAAATGAATGAGGATTTTGAGATCCGAAATGTCGCTAGCAATCAATCCAGTTTTTTTATGCAAGAAATGGTGATGGATTTTGGGTCGATTTCTTTTGCAGGGACTATGGAAGCGTCGATGCGAGGGTTCGACGTGAACCGGGCGCCGTCCGTCGAGGAAGCGGATGTGGGGGCGGCAACGTCATCGTCTCCCAATAGCACCGTATCCTCCTTCCAGATGGAGTTCTCCGCTGCGAGATGCGAAGGCTGCGGCAGAGAGGGCTTCTTCGAGGGTAAGCGACGAGGAGGAGAACGGGATGGGGAGGAAGAAACTCTGACTTTCCAAGGAGCAGTCCGCCTTCCTCGAGGAGAGCTTCAAGGAGCACAACACCCTCAACCCCGTAAGAATCCGGATGCAAGCAGAAATCCACCATTACCCTTTTTTGGAAGCAAAATCTTGACTCTTTCTGCTGTTTCAGAAGTAGAAGCTTGCTCTGGCGAAGCAGCTCAACCTGCGGCCTCGCCAGGTAGAGGTCTGGTTTCAAAACAGAAGAGCTAGGTATTCTTTCTTCTTCAAACCCTATTTTTGACTCTATGATTTCTTCCATTCGGATTAAACTCCCAGTGATGCCAGGACGAAGCTGAAACAAACGGAAGTGGACTGCGAGTACCTGAAACACTGCTACCAGACGCTGACGGAAGAGAACCGGCGGCTCCAGAAGGAGGTGGCAGAGCTGAGGGCCCTCAAGACCTCTCACCCTTTCTACATGCATCTCCCCGCCACCACCCTCTCCATGTGCCCCTCCTGCGAGCGCGTCACGTCTACCACCCCCGCCGCCAACGCCAACTCCAACACCTCCGACCGGCCACCCAACTCCTTCGCCTCCCTCTTCTCGAAGCCGCAACCCTTCTCGCTGGGCGCCACTGAACAATATCCCATGATGGGTTGAGCAAGACATGAAGGATACTTGAAGGAGACATGCCCTGAACAATATCCCATGTCAATTACAGCAAGAATGATCGAGTTGACAACAAACCAAACCAACCAACAATCTTCTGCGCTCATATACACCAAGTCGAAAAATTATCGATCAACAAGGCAAGTTGGTTATGCTATCAATTTTTCCTTCATGATATTAACGCCTTTTCCTCATTCCCTTTTTATCAGAATGTTCAAACTTATAGGAAAACTTGTCACATGAGTTTATCATGTTAGTAAAAGGAACTTAAAGGCTGCCATAAGTAGACAAGTCATGGATTGTTGGGAAAACTTTGAAAGAGGATTACGACTGATCCATTTATATAAAAGCTTTCTCTTCCTGTACTCAGCAATCAAAATGGATTGCAGGAGAATAACAAGGCCGGAGGGCTCCAGGCATTTAATACTAGGCATAAGTTTAAGTGCAAGAACATCAATGCAGGAACCAGTTGATTCAAGGAGACATATGACCTATCTTGCTCCTAAAGTAATGACAAAGAGAAAGGTGTAGTAGTAATACAAGTAAAGAGTGCTTTCTTTAGGTTAACCTTTTTTACGTATTCCAATGTTCACATGAAATATTTGCATGTGGACAACTCAAGTTTTGAATCCCTAGGCTAGGACATCCCCATGGCTTTGGATCTCTACAAGACTGTGTCTCATCTCCTTTTAATTTGATGAAAGCTATTCAGGCTGCTTTGAGCTTTCATAAATGTAGCAATTAAAAGTGTAAATAGTTAGGAACCCAAATTAGCGAGAGCCAATGTTTGTTTTCTGGTTTTTAGTTTGATGTATAAACTTGGTATCCCTTCATCTTTGTATATTTCATGGTTTTAATTGTTGGTTGCCAAATTTAGGTGCAAGGAATGCACTCTGACACAGTTGCTCTAGGGAAAGCAAGCATATGGAAGGAGGCTTCACGAATTGTTTCTAAAGAAGGTTTTAGAGCATTATGGAAAGGAAATTTGGTGACAATTGCTCACTGCTTACCATATTCTTCAATAAGTTTTTATGCCTATGAGCAATACAAGAATGTAAGTTGAAAATTTCAGTAGATAAGTATCCCAATTTTCTATGGCATCAATAGATAAGTATGACAATTGCTCACCGTTTACTTGTCGTCGTTTCTCTTCTCTCTCTTTGATTGACCATTTGGATCTGGCTATTCTGTTCACTGTTTACTGCAGGGGCTGATTTGTCAGTTGTTCGAGCTTGGAACTTACGACCGTCACTTATTTGGGAAGATGGCCAATGGTTAGAATGGTCTCGTGCGAATGAAAAGGTTGCTCTTGAAACGATTTTCTTTTAACCTTTATTATCAATACCTTCTCTTTAGTTTTTTCCCTTTTCCTTTTATTCCACTGCCAGCTGCTAAGCATTTGCACTCCTTTAAGATTGTCTTTCTGGATTTGTTTTTTGTGTTTGAAATCTGTTTTACTCTTATCCTGCAATAGGGCAATACAAGAACATGATAAAGGCACCAAGAACTTGAATAAAGGCGGACCATCTTCTAGAGGTAACTTTATTCTTAAGAAAAAGATACATTTATCCTTATCCTATCCGACTTGCGAGTATTTAAATTCTCCAAATTATTTTTTCTAGTCAGAGTCAGATAAATCGCAGATAGCTTCCTTACTGATGCATTTCAGTTCACATAGAAATTTCCAGCGCCACTATGATGGAATTAAATCTAGGGATCATGTACATAAATGCAGGATAAATTTAGTGAACTGAAGGATCAAATGAAGGCTGGATTACTTCTCAACACTAATGAGGTTTGCCCAAGACATTTTGTTCTACATGCTAAATGTTTCCTTTTTGTACTTCATGTTATGTATACTGCATCTCATATGTTCCCTTAAATGCATTTTCTGGACCAGGCTAAGTTCCTACAACTTTATTCAAAATGCAAGTGTTTTGAAACTGTAATTTTTTGACTCACTTGACAAGGGTAACCATGCCTGAGAAATAGTGAGATGCTTCTATTTTTTCCTCCAGTTAATTTACAATTTCTAGTTATCATTCTTTATATCATGGTTATCATACCACATGCTAAAAAATAGGGATCACGTTTACATTTGGATGTTCACATACCATGAGTGCACTGCTCATTCACTGAAATTTGGGAGAATCTACACATGTACTTCTTTACCATTCTGCTATTTTGCTGAACCTTCGAACTAGAAAATTTGGCTTGCTTTCACAAATTTTTTTATTGCTCAAACTGAAAGTCATCTTCTATCTATTTATCATATCCTTTTGTTAGACTAAGTCATGGGTAAATTTGTATCATAATTATCTTCTAGATTCTTTTGGTCTACTATTTTTAGTTGTGAATGCTCATTTTATATTTCTATTTGTTGTGATAATTCACATCCAAGGGAAGGAATCAACTTATGGTGCAAAGCTAAGAGGCACGGCTGTCTTCATCTGGTTGACTGCACTTAGATGAAGCTACTGGGGTGCAGCTGTCTTCCTCTATTTGTTTATCTCAGTTTCTGGTTCTTGATGTATATGATATTTTGATGATGTTATCTCAGTTTGGACTAATACTGGGGATATCTTGATGTATGATATTTGCACAGTATGATGTATGATATTTGATGATATTTTGATGTATGATAGTTTGAAGTGTGTTTGCTCAATATTGTTTAATTATTTAAATAATTTATTTTTTAAATGGTATTTGTTGTAAATTGTTGGCTGCCTCAACCAAAATACAACGATTTTTATTTGTTGTTAAATTATTGTTTAAATCACACACAAACAATGGTTTAATACTATTGTTAACCTGTTGTCGATCGCATTAAAAGGCAACGGTGAAAACCTATTGCTACACTGTTGTTATTGACTATAAATGACAACATTTTGTAACTGTTGATGTAGACCACCCCTTTTAATAACATGACCTTTAACAACAGTGATTTTTGCCTACGACAACGGTGAACGCCCGTGGTTAATAAGTATTTTTCTACTAGTGAACATTACATCACTATCTCTTACTATATATCATAAAGAGGATAAGGACATTACATAAACATTACTTCACTATCATCATACTCATAGAGACAGGGCATTACTTCACTATCATCATACTCATAGTAGCATATACTGATCTTGCACATAATAGCATATGTTAAGACTAACAGTCAAATAAAGACATGTATGAAAAAACTAAACATATGCACTTTGTTACTTGGAAGGAGGTAGGATTGATGCTTGATGTCAATGTGGCGGAAGGACGGAAATAGCCCTGATACCAAACCTGTAACGACCCTCTCTTGCTAACCTTGACCTTATAGGGTCGTTACGTTGACTTTACTGCTGGGTCAAAACTAGTCAAATTAAAAAAAAAGTTAAATTCTTGTTGGCTTTGCCAAGATTTGACCCCTAGACCTCTTCGTTACAAAGCCCACACACTAACCATCAAAACTACAACTCTTTATCTTTTAAATTGGCACCAGTTGACTGATAGGGCATCAGCCGACTGGTGCAGTCGACTACACCGGGGAATCACTCGACAAATCTTTCTGTTCCCTCGGGCAGTCGACTAATACCTGCATCAGTCGACTGATACGCCTAGAACTGCAGTTTCTAGGTTTCAGAAGCATTGATCAAGTGTACAATTTCATTCTATTTCAACTACACAACAATTATAAAGACTCATAAACATATAACTAACATAATTGGACTCAATCATACGCCATTTAGCATGCATTTCAAACTTAATATCTTCTTGCGGGATAACCACAACTAACAAGACACAATACTCAAGAAACTCATGACATTCTATGATTTAGAGCTTTGAACAATTACAACTTATCCCGAAGGATCTCATTCCACCATCCCACCACCACTGGTACCAACCATCCATCCTGTAGCCTCCTTGCCCTATATCTTTTCTTTACCTTTATCTGCAATAAAAGGATGCAACTATAAGCAATTTGGTCAGTAAGTAGATATCTAACTCACAAAACATGCATTCGATATGAACATGCTTATGCTTACTTTAAAACATGCTTGTAACTGAAAATGTCATTCTTCAACATGAGAGATGCCCATGAATACATTTGTAACAATTGCTTGCATTAGAAAGAAACTTTGCTTGAAATGAATACTTGTTATGGAGAAACTTGAAACTTATCTTATACTTCATATCCTTGAAAATAATAAACATTCTTCTTTGGGCCCGGCATAGTACCAATGCGCGCATCCCTAATAGGTTTCGGGGTAGCTAGCCATCGAACTCTAATAGAGCGTCTACTAGCTTGCTTAGTTTTAAGAGCCTTTCCCCGAACTAGCTTGCCTAGTTTTAAGGGCCTTATGCCCTGGGCCTTGTGCCCGATACATGCCACTTCGAAAGTAATATACGTAACTTGTACTCATGTTTAAAATTCTACTAATAACTTAGCACATGTCTTGCACATAAGATGTAGGGTTCCCAAAACTTACTTTTGGGACTTCTTAAAGCCTTGGTCTTGTACTCCTCAAGGCACCTTGCGTGCCATGAACCCAAAAGTTGCTTTTGGGCAACTCAAGACCTCGGTTTTCACCCTGTACATTCCATCGAACACCTTGCGTGCCAAATCCCAAAACTTGCTTTTGGGACAATCAAGACCATGGTCTTGCTATACTAGGATCACATCATAAAAAGGCATAGAATCATGTTTAGAATCACACGAAAACTACTTCTATTGCAGGTGAGTTATCTACTTACCTTCTTGGGTTTCTAAATTTACTACCCGGCATAGAATCTCCTTACTTGTGCGATCTTCCAACCCTTGGCCCTAGGAGAGAGCCCTAGTTTCCCCTTGGTGAGAATCCCTAACCTCTCCTCTCTTGGTTTTCATAGGGAAGAAGAATAAGGAGGAGAAAACCCTTTGTTTTCTCTCCTTTCCATACTTTATATATTAAGTGGAAGTTGAATCATCTCCCATAAGGGACGCTTACTATTACTTATCTAATATCGATTCCATATTCTAGCGGGATGATTACTAACCCGATTGGAAACTCGAAACTAACCCTTACCGCAGGTCACGGGTTTGAGTCCTTACTCCGACCCGTTTAAAATAAAATTTTAGTTTCCTTTTTGTTTATTTGGGAAAATTTTGAAAAATTTAGGTGTTACATGTGGCGCCTGTCACCATACAGGCGCCTGTTCAAACCGACACCTGCCTCCATTCAGGCGCCTGGGAGAAGAAAACTTCACCCTTATTTCCTGTAACCAGGGTTAGTTCCAAAACATAAATAATACATAAATAATATAAGTTTAATCACAGTTAACAGCCTGAGCTATCTTGGTTCTGACTTTGAGCTTCCAAAATGGAATCCTATGTCAAACTGACGCCTAGTGTTCCCTCCTAGGGGAACGCATCCTGACCTACTCCTCTAAGGAGAGTTTACCTTTTTGCAAACCGGCTCCTCCGGTTGGACTTTTGCCCAATCCTCTAGATCAGGTCTTCATGCCCAGTCCACGACCAGGACTTATTGCCTAGCTTCACTCACCAGGTCTTCAGTGCCTAGCCCTTAGCCAGGACTTATTGCCCAACCCTATGTCAGGACTTCGGTGCCCAGCCTGCGGCCAGGACTTATTGCCCAATTCCTAGAATCAGGACTTTGTGCCTACTGTACCTAGGACTTTTCCTACATACTTGAGTAATATTGTTAGATCACAAGATAACCTTAACTTATGAACCCTTTGCCATTATCAAAACATAAGTTTGATCTTGGTGCATCCAACACCAACAATCTTCCCCTTTTTGATTTATGGCAACCAAGTTCAATAAGTTAAGTTTAAAGCATTTAAATCACACATAACAAGCATGTTTATTCTAAGAGATAATATTTACTATGCTCCCTTTGAAATAGAAATTCTCCCCCTAAAGCTTTCAATGATATGCAATTATTTTAAAAAACTAAGTGTATGAATTTTGACCAAGTATTTTTTGAAACAAACCAAAGCATTTGCACACTTACTATGATTTTTCACTTAAAAATTATTGTGCACTTAAAAAACTTTCTGCACTTAGAAGATACTTTTTCACTTAGAAATGATTTTCAAAACCAGAATTTTACTTTTAGAAAAATTTCTCTTAACCAATTTTTGCAAAAATAAATTTTACTTGAAAAATTTTCACTTAACCAATTTTTGCAAAAAAAACTTTTACTTGAACAATTTTCACTTAACCAATTTTTGCAAAAAAAAATTTACTTGAAAATTTTTCATTTAACCAATTTTTGCAAAAAAAAATTTTACTTGAAAAATTTTCACTTAAAGAAAAATTTTGTTAACTTCGAAAAGTATTTTACTTAAAAGATTTTGTGCACTTAAAAAGTATTGGTTAAAAAAAATTATGCATTTCGAAAAAATCTTTCTTAGAAACATGCACTTAGAAAAATTTGCTTAGAAACATGCACTTAAGAAATTTTGCTTAAAAAAATTTGTGCCTTTAGTAAAATATATTTTTGAAAATAGCATCTGCACTTGAAAGTTCAACTTTACTTTTTGAAAAAGGATAAAAAATTTTGAAAATTTGAAAAAAAAATACTCTTTTTCTTTTCTCTCTCCCCCTTTGCCATATATCAAAAAAAATTATAAGGATCTAATTGTACATCAATTTTGATTCAGAGTTAGTAAAAAAAATTTTAAGTACGTATTGAACCAACTATAGTGAATTCAAGCAATAAAAAGGACCAAACCAATAAAACTGAACTTGTTCAGGTTCTCTCTAACCCAATTAGCTACTTACTAACTATTATATAATAATAGCTTTCACTAGAGTTAGTCAAGTTAAGTGATCTGATCAAGTTAAATTTTCTAAGCATGAACACTTAACTTGATTACTGTTCAATTGTATTTATCGCCTCAACTACTCCTGATGCACTGACTTAAAGCATCTTGAGTCAAGGCATAGACCTAAGCATCTCAACCTCATCTAGGTTATCAATCAAAGTGTCCTAATGTGCTTGTGAGATGCTGTCTTCTAGATCTATAGGTGCATGCAATTCTAGGGTTAAAGCCTAGCCTAGGTCAATTTGCGTAAAAATCCTAGTTTCAAAGGGGGTAAATATTTGAAAAATTGAAGTTGGAAAACAATTTTAAATTTCAAGACTTAATAAAAGAAATAATTTTTCAAAAGATATTAAATGCTAATTTTTGAAAAAAAATATTAAAATATAAAAGATTTTTTAAATGAAAATAGAACAGTCCTATTCTACTAAGCACAACCCTAACGTATAATTCAAATATGAAATAAACAAATCAGTAGATGAGTAAATAGTCAAAATATGAAGCAGATAAATAACTAGCAGTAGTGAAAGTCAACCGGTCAACATAAGGATAAACCAAGTCAACAATAAGTCAGCCCTACCAAGTAGGGATAGTCAACCAATCAGGAATACAGTCAGATAATCAGAACAACCACTCATGTCAAGGAAGATGGGCCAGGGGGCCAAAATGGACCGGGGTGCCATGACCGAAACATAGACATCATCTCATCATGACGGACCTTGTTTACATCGCGTTCGGCCCGAAGGGCGTCCAGGTACTCGACGTGATAGGCCTGGTTTGCATCGTGTTCGGCCTGAAGGGTGTCCATGTACTCGACGTGATGGGCCTCCATCTCCTCTTGGAGACTGTGGACCTCCGTCTGTAATAGTGTCAAGCGCTGGTCGATAGTCGGTGGTGGAGGTTATCATAGATTCTCCTTGATCACCGTGGCGAGATCGGTTACGTCGACATCTACCTCATCGTCCGAATCGACCTGGTGTCGAGCCCCTCGTCGTCTCCACGACAGAACCCCGATGGCTGAGATGTCTATGGCCGCTAAAGAAAAGTTCCTAGCCCCTATCTCATCGAACTCGGACATAGTGATAATCTCCCCAACAGTAATGTCGCGACCATGGTGAAGGAGGACGGAAGTGAGAATGTGACAATAGGGCGTGTGTACTTGGGAATGGGTGGATATGCTAGACGTATAAATGATCGTCTGGAAAATGTGGAGACCAATGTCTATATCCAGATGGTGGATCATCGCGTAAAGAAGGAAAGTGTGGAAGGGTCGCATAGCTGCAACATCCCGAGTGGTCAATGGAGGAATGCAGCAGACTAGGACACTATAAAGCGCGTAATCCTGAATGCATAGATCGACGGACTAAAATCTCTGTACCATCGGATCTCGCGCATCTCTGAAAAAATATGAATAAAGAGTGTCGAGGGTGATGTGTGAATAGGGGGCATCGAAGGGTAGGTCTGTATGAGGATAACAACAAAAAGTGGGCTGAGAAGGTCATAGTCCAAAAAACCGATTAAATAGAGTGGGTGTGATAGTAAGTGGGATGGTCTGTACAATGGTAGTGTAACAAAGGTCATCAAGTTTGACCAAATTATTATAGAATTTAGCACATAAGGTTGTGTTGACTGAATGGGTACAATATACTAGTTGGTCAAGCTGATAAAAGTTAATGACATCTATGGCTAGGGGGCAAGATTAAATAAAAAAGCTTCTATTTAGATATTACGTCTTAATAGGTTTATAGGTGGTTTGTGTGAATTTATTGAATAAGGCTAGGGTGGGGAACATAGGGTCTGGGCTAGGTTCGGCCCCGGTCGATTTGCGTAACATGACGTTTACTAAACAAGTAGGGAAAAAAATTATGCATTTATTTACTGAAATTAAAAAAGACAACCGTAAATGCATAATTAAATCATACCGGGGCGTCATTGGGAAAATAGAGTGATCGAGGATGAGTGAAGAGCTCTAGGGCGCCTTAGAAGGGAGAAGAATATGAGGGGAGCTCGGTTTGGTGTGGTGAATGAGCTTGTGGTGAAGTGTTTATAAAGGGGTTAACGGGCGCCCATGACAGAGTTGAGGCGCCTGAGAGCTTCTCGGGCGCCTGAGTCAGGGTGGTCAGCCTTTTGGCAGGTTTAACTGCCTTGAAGTCCGAAAAAGTAAGGGGCACCCATGTTGACCAGGTTTGACCATGATGACCAAGTTTGACTAATCACTAATTGACCCAATCAAGTCCTAGATCTTAGTACAATTCCAGTCAAGTCTTAGTTTGATGAGTTATTTTTGAAAAAATGCTGAAAAAAATTTAGAAAACATGATGAATTAATTTTAGAAAAAATGTTGAATTAGTTTTAGAAAAATATTGAATTAATTTTAAGAAGATGTTAAAAAAATTTGAATTAATTTTAGAAACATGTTGAATAGTTGAATTGAACTACATCATTAGGTCCTAGACATCTCACCCAGTTCTAAGTGACAAAATAGGTTTCCTTATCTATTTTGTGAGATGTATTATTTTTATCTCTAAAATAGTGTTAAATCTAAGATTTAATTAAAACTAGTGTTAGATTCAAATTTATCAAATAGTAAATTGAATTTGAGTTTCGATAATTGGCTTCCAGGTCTTGGCGAGGCACAGAGGCCTTCTTTGGCCGTAGCCTTATTGGAGCAACAACTCTTTCCTTGACAAAGCCTTTTACCGAAAGTTCAATTTCAAATTACTTCCTGAAAAATTTTAGTCTAACTAGCTTAGGTTTTAGATCGGTAGCTTCGGCTAGTTCCACCGGACTAAACAAACCAAGTAGTGTACGCTTACCTCACTTGACCTTATTAGAAGGGCTTCCCTAACGTACTATTATCTCACCTCCACCTAATACTATGTTGTTCAAGTTTCAAGTAATTCTCTTGTCCTTAACTAACCATTTATAATTCTAAACAGAATAATAAAATTGTAAAAAATAAAACAAGCAATAATTCATGGAAAATTATCTATGTAAGGTCATAATTGGAGTAACACTCTGGATTTTTAAAGATAGCAAGATTGTGAATTAAATTTTCTAGCATATTAACCTTATTTTTTAGAATCTCATTTTCTTATTTTAATTTTCTAAAATTTGTCTTAATTAATCTATATGATTCAATTACGCTATTTGATAAAGGCTAAGAGTGTTTGGGCAAGATATTAACATTTAAGGTAAATACTGGATTTTCATATAAGGTAAATTTACCTTTCTCGGTCGTTTGTCTAGTATCCTTGGGGGTTCCTTTTATCGTAGGTGGTGAAGACCGATTCTTGCGAGTAGGACACTCATTTTGGAAGTGTCCCTTCTCCCTGCATTTATAACATACTATATGACTTTTAAATTTTGAATCTACCATGTTACCTTTTGAATTCTCGTTGGATGACTCCCCCTTGATTTTTACCGTCTTCCTTTTGCTTGTTCGGTTCATCAACATCTTGTAGTGGTCACGAGCCCACTGGACCAGTTTTGTTTCATTATTGTCAGACTCTGAATCTGAGTCGGACTCAGATATTGGTTGTGGCTTATTCTTCTTTGGTTCTCCTGGAGTTTTCCCTGCAATAGAAACTATACTTTCCTCGACCAATGCAGTATCAGTTTGCTCATTTAATCTTAATTCTGAAAAAAAAATTCAAAATTGGGTACCGATTTTGTCACGGCAGACTCATCTTCTGATTCTGGTTCAAAGTTGATTTCGAAGTCGGGTACCGATTCTGTCTCGTCAGACTCATCTTATGATCCTGGTCCAAAGTCGATTTGTAAGTCGGGTACCGATTCTGTCTCGGCATACTCATCTTCTGATTCTAGTTCGAAGTTGATCTCGAAATCGCGTATCGATTCTGTCTCAGCTACTTGTGCTTGAGCTGAGAGTGCGAGATAGCTTACCTGACCTTCTTCTTCATCTGATTCTTCCAATGTTATGGATAGAACCCCTTCTGAGAGTTTGATGTCTGAGTTTTCTTGATGTAAGTTGATCAACTTTTACCAAATTTCTTTAGCACATTCTTAGGCCACACTGAAGGATTGCAGTTGATTTAGCATCTGTCTCAATCATGTTGAGCATTGGTTCATCCAATTTGTCCCATGCGGTTGGTAATCCATCTTCTGTGGGAACGATGAATCACGTTTGAATTATCATCCATATGTCCATATGGGCCTTCAGGTGAGATTCCATTTGATCTTTCCAATCTCTGAAATTCTTGCCAGAGAAAAGAGGCGGATGGGCACTGTTCCACTCTTGATTGGCCATTTGAATTTACCTGAAAAAAAATTACAAAAAGAAACTCTGTCCCAAGACTAAGTCTTGGATTAGTAGTGCGGTACTAAAGATAGTAATAAAAAAAATCGGGTGTTATTGCACCAACCTAGATTAACGAGAAAATTAAGAATAAAAAAATATTTAAAATTCAAAAAATCTGAAAAATCACTCAACTGGTGGTTGCACCAGATTTGAGTCACCCGCTCTGATACCACTTGTGGGATCATTTAGAATCGATAGAGGGGGGAGGGGGTGAATATCGATCGATAATGTTCGGAAAACTGAGAGCAATTACGCAGTAGAAAAATTCAATGCTAATACTATTATTTTTTACTTGGTTCGGAGTCGCGGTCGACTCCTACTCCAAGGGCCATGGTCCTTGACCATTTACGATGGATAATTCTATATTCCAAGAAAATAGTACAAGTTTGAAGTTGAATACAGAATTAAAAAAAATACAACATTTAAAACTTTATACCGACAACCAGAGAATATTGAAGATCGGAGCCGCGGGTCATCGTTGGTGCTTAAGACTTGAGCACGGAGCAATTTGAGCAGATCGCTTGAAAGCAATTGTTGGAAGCCGTTGTATTCTGAAGCAAGGGGGTGAACCCCTATTTATACTAAGTCCTTGGGCGCCTGTGTTGAAGGGGGCCCCTGACACGTGGCCTTCCTTGCGCGAATCTCCATACGCAGACTTGGCCAGCACTTAGCCCTTCAACTGGGGTGCTTGAGCTGACTGGGGTGCCTGTATCAATACAGGCACCTCAGATGCTGATATGGAGGCTTGCTTCGAGTGTGCTTGGAAGAACCTTTGTCTGGGGCGCCCGTCACCATACTAGCACCTGTTCAAACAGGCGCCTAACTCCATTCAGGCGCCTGGGAGTAGAAAACTTCACCCTTTGTTCCTGCAACCAGGGTTAGTTCCAAAACACAAATAATACATAAATAAAATATGTTTAATCACAGTTAACAGCCTGAGCTATCTTGGTTCTGACTTTGGGCTTCCAAAATGGAACCCTAAGTCGAACCGACGCCTAGTGTTCCCTCCTACGGGAACACGTCCTCACCTACTCCTCTCACGAGAGTTTACCTTTTTGCTAACCGACTCCTCCAAATGGACATTTGCCCAATCCTCCGGATTAGGTCATCGTGCCCAGTCCGCGACCAGGACTTGTTACCTAGCTTCACTCACCAGGTCTTCGGTGCCCAGCTCTCGGCCAGGACTTATTGCCCAACCCTATGTCAGGACTTCGGTGCCCAGCCCACGGCCATAACTTATTGCTCAATTCCTAGAATCAGGACTTCGTGCCTAGTATACCTAGGACTTTTCCTGTACACTTGAGTAACATCGTTAGATCACAAGATAACTTTAACTTATGAACCCTTTGCTATTATCAAAACACAAGTTTGATCTTGGTGCTTCCGGCACCAGCAGATCACTTGTAGTAAATAAGCTTCCTAGGACTGTGTTAAGTTTAGGGGGAGCTCAAATTAAAAGAACTATTAAAATTTTCAAAATTATTATGTTTTCATACATTATCTTTTCAAAATCATTTGAAAACATAATATTTTATTTTCAAAACTCATGTTGAAAATCTATTTGGCTTTTAAATACGTTTGAAAATACTATGTTCCAAAATATATTTCGAAAATCTTTTAACTTTTGGGAATATTCATAGTTTTTACTTGAATTTGCAAAATATTCCAAGACACTTAGGAAAATTTTCTTTGTAGTTAACAAGGTTTCCTAAGATTTGTCAGACTGGAAATGAAACCAAATCAAGAAAGTTATTATTTTTAAAAATAAAAACTCAATACATTGATGGAAAATCCCTAAGACACATAGGAATTTTCTTGTGGTCAATAAGTTTCCTAGGATTGTGTCAGACTTAGGGAAATTAAATCTTTTTGGTACAATAATTTTAAAATCATTTCCTTAAAATGTTAAGCATTTTCAAAATTGGGAGAAAGACTTATGTTATATTCATTTCAAAAACTTGCATTGTTGGTGCATGTTTTTTCTGTAATTTTTTTGATGTGTGATAAAGGGGGAGAGGAGCTTAAGTTAGATAGATTTTTTTTCTAGATTTAACCCTTAGACCTAACCTAACATAAGATATTGTTAAAGTTCAAAAAGGGGGTGATTGTTGGTTCAAGATTCATCAATGATGTCTTCCTCTAATGTTTCGATGTTTAATAATATACTGAAGTTAATGAAAATACACCAAAGGTTTAGTCAGGTTGATCAAGGGTTTAGCCAAACATGACTTGATGTTTGGTAGGGTAAACCCAGATTTGATCAGGTTGGCAATGGGGTTAGCCAAATAGGATCTGATGTTTGGCAGAGTGAAAAGAACCCAGGATTGGTCAGTTTGACCAAGGGAGTAAACCAAACCGGACTTGAGGTTTAGAGTCATATGTATCTGAAAGATGGAGGAAGTCCAGTCAGGATGATGATGACTAGCAAAGGAGTGATTTTGATGAAAGAAATCCTGGTGAATGAAGCCGGGTCCTAGCAATGGAAGCTAGGATGGACTAAGTCCTGGTGAGTGAAGCTGGGCACTAAATCCTGGTGAGTGAAGCTGGGTCCTAGCAAGTGAAGCTAGATTGGACTAAGTCTTGGTGAGTGAAGCTAGGCACTAAATCCTGGTGAGTGAAGCTGGGTCCTAGCAAGTGAAGCTAAGTTGGACTAAGTCCTGGTGAGTGAAGCTGGGCATGAAGTCATGATCTAGGGGACTGAGCACTAAGTCTTGGTCGGGGATCGAGCAATGGAGTCTTTGCCGAGTGAGAGTTGTCGAACAGAAGTAGAGACGGGTCGAGGTCGGACGTCTCGAGATTTAAGTTCTCGGAAGCCGAGCAAAAGTCCAACCGGAGGTCCCGATTGGCAAAAGCTTTAGTCAAGCGGGGATCGCGAATAGAAGTAGAGATGGGTCGAGGTCGGACATCTCAAGATTTGGGTTCTCGGAGGCTAAGCGAAAGTCCAACTGGAGGTTACGGTTGGCAAACACAACTTCTCCAGTGTGGAGTAGGTGTGGACGCATTCCCCGGGAAAGGGAACATTGTGGGATCATTTAGAATTGGAAGAGGGGGTGGTGAATATTGATAAAAACGTTTCTGATATAAAAAACATATTATGCAGCGGAAATTTAAAACAATGCTAACACAATTTCTTTTACTTGGTTCGGAGTCTAGATCGGCTCCTACTCCAAGGTCCATGGTCCTTGACTATTTATGTTGGGCAATTCTATATTTCGAAAAAAGATTACAATAATTTAAGCACGAATACAGAATTGAATTTAAGAAATTTAAAAACAGTGGGTTGTCGTTGGCGCTTGAATCTTGAGCACGGAGAAATCAAGACTAAGCGCTTGAGTACTTGCGTTGAAAGAATTATTGTTTGGAAGCAAGGGGGTGAACCCCTTTATATACAGCCATCCAGGGCACCCTTGTTGATTAGGGCGCCTGACACGTGTGCCTATCCACACTCGTCCTCATCCGCAAACTTGGCCAACGTTTATCCCTTCATCCAGGGCACCTGGGATGACTGGGGCGCCTGTATGCTCACGGGCGCCTCCCTTGCTGATGTGGAGGCTCAGCTTCGTAGACTACTGGAAACACCCTTTTGGGGCGCCTGTATCCATACAGGCTCCTGTATGCTCAGGCGCCCGAGCCCTCTCGGGTGGCTAGGATACAGAGAACTCCATCCTTTGTTACTGCAACCAGGGTTAGTTCCAAAACACAAATAATAGATAAATTAAGTACAGTTAACAGACTGCGCTGTCTTGATTCTGACTTTGGGCTTCCCAAATCGAACCCTAGGCCGAATCGATGCCTAATGTTCCCTCTTCTAGGTAAGGCATCCTCGCCTACTCTCTCAGGAGAATTTACCTTTTGCCAACCGGCTCCTTCAGTTGGACTTTTGCCTGATCTTCCGAATCAGGACTTCGTGCTCAGTCCACGGCCAGGACCTATTGCCCAACCCTCGGTCAGGTCTCCGGTGCCTAACCCTCGGCCAGGACTTATTGCCTAATTCCTCGAATCAGGACTTCGTGCCCTGTGCACAACCAGGACTTATTGCCCAACTCTCGGTCAAGTCCTAGGTGCCTAGCCATCGAACAGGACTTATTGCCCAATCCTACGAACCAGGACTTCGTGCCTAGCTTTCCTTGGACTTTTCCTGCGCACTTTAATAGATTCATTAGATCACAATATAACATTAACTTATGAACTCTATGCCATTATCAAAACCCAGGTTCGATCATGGTGCTTCCGCACCAACAATCTCCTCCTTTTTGATTTATGACAACCTAGTTCAAAAGTTAAGTTAAAACATACAAAGCAGGTATTTCAAACAAACATGTTTATTTTTTCTCTTTTTTTTTAAGAAAACTAATTTTTGAAGAACATGCACTAAGCTCTCAGTGAATTAGAGATTCTCCCCTGAAGCTTTTAAAAATATGCAGTTTTTTCAAAAAGTTTAAGTTTACCCTTTTTGAGGAAAAAAAGTTAAAGTCTTTTTGTGAAATAAAGATCAGTAAATTTTGACCAAGGATATTTTGCAAAATTTTTGATGTTGAAAAAGTTAAAACACCATTTTGGAATGATTAATAAATTTTTCTGAAAAAAAAGGAATTTTAACTTTACAACAAAAATTTGTACATTAATAGATTTGCACTTTTTGTACTCAAAAAACATTTGCACTAGAATATTTTACACTTACAAATATTTTGCACTTTAAAAAATATTGTACAAATATTTTGCACTTTTTAAAAGAATATTGTGCACTTAGAAAATATTTTGTACTTGAAAATATTTTAAAACAATATTTTATACTTGCAAAATATTTTGTGATTGCAAAATATTTTTCACTTTAAAAAAATATTAGTACGATGAAAAATACTTGAAAAATATTGTGTACTTAAAAATATGTTGTACTTAAAAAATATTGTGCACTTAAAAATATTTGTACTTAAAAAATATTGTGCACTTTAAAAGTACTTTAAGACTTTTGCAGAAAAAATTTTGCGCTTAAAACATTTTTGCAAGAAAAATTTGCACTTGAAAATTTAATGCAGTTGAAAATTTAACTTTACTTTTAAAAATAATTATTTTTTCACTCTTTTTTTACTCTCCCCCTTTTCCTTATATCAAAAAAAATATACTAGTCGAAAAACAATTGTGAATCAGAGCAAGTTTATTTTGTAAAAATTCTAAACACATATTGATCCAATTCTAGTGAGTCCAAGCAACAAGATGGATCAAACCAACTAAATTGAACTCGTTCGGGTCCTGTCTAACCCAGTTAGCTACATACTAACTATTATATAACATCAACTTTCACTAGGGTTAGTCAAGTTAAGTGATCTGATCAAGTTAGATTTTTTATGCTTGAACACTTAGCTTGATTGTTGTTCAAATGCATTTATCGCCCCAACTACTCTAGATGCATTGACTTAAAGCATCTTGAGTCAATGAATAGAACTAAGTGTTGGGGCAATCTATGGTCCGGAATGACCATGTGTTTTGATGTTTGGGAAAAGGGTTTAAGTTAGGTTTACCCTTGTGTTTTAATATGTGTATTGGAGTGTGCAGGTATTGTAGGTTACATATATTGACTTAGCTGGACGGCTTCGAAAACAGTGAAGGGTGGCATGGAGGCAAGCCGTGGGCTTGTGTGCACACTTGAGGGACTATGGATAGCAGGGACGATGAGCCGAGGGGTGCGTACTTCGAGGCATGGGTGAAGGATAGCATGGAGGCAAGCTGGAGGCTTGTGTGCATCCGAGGGACGGGAGCCAATGATGAAGAGGGCACGAAGGCAATAGTCAAGGTTGCTGGTGAGGAGTTAGCTGAGTCATGAGGGTACGAGTGCTGAGTGATTGTACTTGGGGAATCCTAGGGTTCGAGTGCTGAGAGAAGTGTACTCGGAAAGGGAAACCTTATGTGTGAGAGTCGACCAGTCGACTGCCCTTGGGGCAGTCGACTGATAAAGGTCACATACACTCACAGAAGGGAGTCGACCCTGGACCAGTCGATTGCCTTGGGGGCAGTCGACTGGTAAAGTCGAAAACTAGTCGTTACAGCTAGCCGTTGGCTTGCTGTTTGGCTGGGACTAGTCGACTACCCTGGGAGCAGTCGACTGGTGGCGAGGGTTTCAGCTTAGAGTTCTATTTAAGAGAACTCAGTTTGGGCTGAGGTCCTTTGACGAAACAAGCTTGGTTAGGGCTTGTTAGTAGTCTTTGGTGCTCAGAAGTGTGTCAAAGTTTGTGGCGAGGTTTCTCCACCTACAAGGAGCTTCATGAGCTCATCGGAGGGCATCCGGGGAGTGATCTGCCAAAGGATCGAAGGATCATCCACCTTACGGACTGTCGTGGAGTAGGAGCGTCATCTCCGAACCACATAAATAGGTTTGTGTTAGCGTTGTTTGATTGTATTATTATTGTTTCCGCTTGCGCACGCTAACCTTGTAGGAAGAAAGTCAAAAGTTGCTATTCACCCACCCCCCTCTAGCAAGACGTACACGATTTAACACTAAGCATCTCAATCCAGTTAGGTTATCAATCAACGTGGCCTAATGTGCTTGTGAGATGCTAGCTTCTAGATCTATAGAAGCATGCAGTTCTAGGGTTAAATCATAGGCTAAATCCATTATGTAGAAAGCCCTAGTTTTAAAGGGGATAATTTTTCAAAAAAAACTAAGTCGGAAAAAGAATTTTAAAATTCATGATTTAATTAGAAAAATGTTTTTTCGAAAGATATGAAATACTAGTTTTGAAAAAATTTTGAAAACATAAATGATAATAGTCCTATTCTACTAAGCACACCCCTAAAATATAAGTCAAATATGAAGCAGATAAATAAATCAGGTGCATAGAAGTAACCAAGTCGAGTACATAATGTAAGTCAACAAGTCAGCCCTACAAAGTAGGGAAAGTCAGATAATCAGAAATACAACTCTGGTCTAAGATGATGGGTCAAGAGGCCAAAATGGGCCTGGCTGCCACGACCGAAACATCGACATCATCTCATCGTGTCGGGCCTGGTCTGCATCGTGTCGGGCCTGAAGGGCATCCATGTGCTCGACGTGATGAGCCTCCATCTCCTCTCGGACTCTATAGACCTCCATCTATATCCGTACAAGTCGTTGGTCCATAGTCAGAGGAGGCGTTGGTGGTGGAGACTCTTGCAGCTGTTCCTCGATCTCGGCGGCGAGATCGGCTACGTCGACGCCCACCTCATCGTCCGTGACAATCTAGCGTCGAGCACCTCGTCGTCTCCACGACATAACCGCGATGGTTGAGATGTCTATGGCTGCTAATGAAAAATTCCTAGACCCTATCTCGTCAAATTCGGTCATCGTGATGACCTCTCCAGCAGAGATGTCGCGACCATGGTGATGAAGGAGGGAAGTGAGAATATGACAGTAGGGTGTCCGTACCCTAGCATGGGTGGCGATACGGGATGCGTAGATGATCGTCTGGAACATGTGTATACCAATGTCTATGTCCAGGTGGTGGATCATTGCGTAGAGTAGGAAGGTGTGGAAGGGTCGCATAGCTGCTACATCTCGAGAGGTCAAAGGAAGAATGTAGCGAATCAGGACTTTGTAAAGAGCGTAGTCCTGAATGTGCAGATCGACGAACTAAAATCTCTGTACCATCAGATCCCTTGCATCTCCAAAAAAGTAAGAGTAGAGAGTATCAAGGGTAATGTGTGAATACGGAGGGGCGAAGGGAAGATCCATCGGAGGATAGAAATAGAATGTGGACTGAGAGGGTTGTAGTCCAAGAAAACAGTTGAAAAGGTATGCATGATGGTGAGTGGAATAGTCTGGACAGTGGTAGTGTAGCAAAGGTCATCAATTTTGACCAAGTTATTGTAAAATTCTGCACATAGGGTCGTGTTGATGGGATTGGTATAATACACTAGCTAATTTAGCTGGTAGAAGTTAATAACGTCTATGGCTAAAGTGCAAGATTGGATAAAGAAGTTTCTATTTAAATAGCTAGTCTTAATTGGTTTATATGTTGTGTGTGCGAACTTATTAAATAAAGCTAAGGTAGGAAATCTAGGGTCCGGACTAGGCTCGGCACTGGGATCATTTTGGGTAACTCGGCGCTTACTAAATAAATAGAAAAACTATCATTATTGACTGAAATTAACTTGAAAAATGAAAAAGGAAACTTATAGCTAATTCATACCGGGGCGACATTATAGGGAGAGGAAGGTTGGAACAGCTTTGGGCACCTTAGAAGTGAGAAGAGGATGAAAGAAGATTGTTGGAGGTGTGGAGAAGGAGGCTGTGAGCATAGACATATAAAGGTTGTTCCGGGCGCCCGTGACAGGCTTTGAGGCGCCCAAGACTATCTCGGGCGCCTGAGCTCAGTTTGCTCAAAGTTGGCAGGGTAGACTGCCTCGTATAAAGGGAAAGGCTTGGAGCACCTGTGAGGGTCTCGAGCACCCGAGTTTACCAAAATTTGGCCAATCAATAATTACTTCAATCAAGTCCTAAGTTCTAATGTAGTTACATTCAAGACTTATTTTGATGAGTTATTTTGATATCCTTAAGGTGTTTCAACTTTTACATAGTTAAATTTGAAAATGTTAAGTTAAAACTTATATTTTGAAAAACAATATGAAGTGAGTTTAATTATTGAAAATATTATGTAAAATTGATTCTTGAAAATATTAAGTGCAATTTTAATTTTGAAAAACATCAACTCAAATTTTAATTTTGAAAAACATTAATTGAGGTTTTAAATTTGCAAAAAAAAAATTTAGTGAAATTTTAATCAAGTGAAACTTTAATTTTGAACATCATTAATTGAAATTTAATTTTGAAAAACATTAATTGAAATTTAATTTTGAAATCACATTAATGGAAATTTAATTTTGATAAACATTAATTGAAATTTCAATTTTGAAAAACATTAAGTGAAATATACTTTTGAAAAATACATAGTGAAATTTAATTTTGAAAAATATTAAGTGCAATTTTTAATTTTGAAAAATATTATGTGAAATTTTTAATTTTGAAAAATATTAAGTGAAATTTTTAATTTTGAAAAAAATATTAAGTGAAATTTTAATTTTGACAAATATTAAGTGAAATTTTTAGTATTAGAAAAAATATTAAGAGAAATTTTAATTTTTGGAAAATGCTGTATATTAAGAGTTAAATTAGTTTGGTTGGACTAAATTATTGAGTTCAAAACATCTCACCCAATTCTAAGTGACAAAATAGGTTTCCTTATCTGTTTTGTGGGATGTATTATTTTTATCTTTGATTTAATGTTAACTCTAAGATTTAATTGAAACTTGTGTTAGATTTGAGTTTATCAAATAGTAATTTAAAAGTGAGTTTTGATAATCAACTTCCAGGTCATGGCGAGGCACAGAGGCCTTCTTTGGTCGTAGACTTATTGGATCAACAACCCTTTCCTAGACAAAGCCATTTAAAGAAGGTCATTTTCAAATTACTTTTTGAGAACCTCTGGTCTAACTAGCTTAGGAATTAGAGAGGTAGCTTTGGCTAGTTCCACCGGACTAAACAAACTAAATAGGGTACGCCTTACCCTATTTGACTCCTTTGACAAGCTTTCCTAACATACTATCATCTCACCTCCTCCTAATACTATGTTGTTCAAGTTTCAAGTAAGTCTTGTCCTTAACTAACCATTCATAAATCTAAGTAGAATAATATTGCCAAAAGGAAATAACCAAGCATCAAGCAGTAATTCAAGAAGAGATCATCTATGTAAAATCATAATTGGAGAAAATTCCTGGATTTTCCTAGTCAGCAAGATTACAAATTAATTTTTCTAGCTTATCAACTTTAATTTTCAGAGTCTCATTTTCTTGTCTTAATTTTCTAAAAATTGTCTTAATTAATCTACATGATTTAATTAAGTTACTTGAGTATGTGCCCATATTTGAATTTAACCAAGAGTGATTAGGTAAGATATTAGCATTTAATTTAAACACTGGATTTTCATATAAGGTAAATTTACCTCTCTCGGTTGGTTGTCATGTATCCTTGGGGCTTCCTTTTTTGCATTTATCTTGGTAATGCCTAATCTTCTGGCACTTGAAGCATCAAATGCCACTCTTATCCTTTTGTGCTCCTGGAACTGGCTCCTTTGTTGTAGATGGTGAAGAACGACTCTTACGAGTAGGACACTAGTTTTTACAATTCCCTCTCTCCCTGCATTTATAACACATTATATGACTTTTAAAATTTGAATTTACAATTTTACCTTTTGATTCCTCGTTGGGAATCTCCCCCTTGATGCTTGCCGTCTTGGATCTAGACTCATCTTCTGATTCTGGTTTGGATTCGGTTTCGAAGTCGGGTTCAGATTCTGTCTCGACTACTTGTGCTTGTGCCGAGAGTGCAAGATAGCTTACTTCATCTTCTTCCTCTTCTTCGTCTGATTCTTCCGATGATTCGGATAGCACCCCTTCTAAGAGCTCGATGTCGGAGTTCTCTTGGTGTAGGTTGATTAGTTTCTCCCAAATATCTTTAGCACATTCGAATGATCCAACTAGTTTGAGTTGTTCTTTGGTTAGGCCACATTGTAGGATTGCAGTCACCTTTGCATTTGTCTCAATCTTGTTAAGTGTTGGTTCATCAAATTTGTCCCACGCGATTGATGATCCATCTTCTGTGGGAAACGTGAATCCCGTTTGGATTATCATCTATATATCCATATGAGCTTTCAGGTGAGATTCCATTTGATCATTCCAATGTCTGAAATTTTCGCCAGAGAAAAGTGGAGGGTGGGCACTATTCCATTCTTGATTGGCCATCGAGCTTAATTTGAAAATGTACAATAAAAACTTTGTTCCAAGACTAAGTCATAGATTAGTAGTGCGGTAGTAAAAATAATAATAAAAAAATTGAGTGGTGTTGCACCAACCTCGATGAACGAAAAAGTTACAAACAAAAAAAAATATTTTAAAAGGAAATCCAAAAATTACTCAATCGGTGGTTTTACCATATTTGAGCTACTCGCTCTGATACCACTTGTGGGATCGTTTAGAATCGATAGAGGGGGAGGGTGAATATCGATAAAAACTTTTTGGATATAAAAAGAATATTACACAGCGGAAATTTAAAACAATGCTAACACAATTTCTTTTACTTGGTTCGGAGTCTAGATCGGCTCCTACTCCAAGGCCCACGGTCCGTGACCATTTATGTTGGACAATTTTATATTTCGGAAAAAGGTTATAATAATTTAAGCATGAATACAGAATTGAATTTAAGCAATTTAAAAATAAATACCGACGACCGGAAAGGAAATGAAGATCGAAGAGCAGCGGGTCGTCGTTGGCGCTTGAATCTTGAGCACGGAGAAATCAGGACTGAGCGCTTGAGTACTTGCATTGATAGAATTGTTGATTGTAAGGAAGGGGTGAACCCCTTTATATACAGTCATCCAGGGTGCCCCTGTTGACTAGGGCGCCTGACACGTGTGCCTATCAGTGCTTGTCCTCATCCGCATACTTGGCCAACGTTTATCCCTTCATCTAGGGCGCCTGGGATGACTGGGGTGCATGTATGCTCACGGGCGCCTCCCTTGCTGATGGAGGCTCAACTTCGCAGACTGCTGGAAACACACTTCTGGGGCGCCTGTATCCATACAGGCGCTTGTATGCTCAAGCGCCTGGGATGCAAAGAACTCCAAGCTTTGTTCCTACAACCAGGGTTAGTTCCAAAAATACATATAATAGATAAATTAAGTACAGTTAATAGCCTGTGCTATCTTGGTTCTAACTGTGGGCTTTCCAAATGGAACCCTAGGTCAAACCGACGCCTATTGTTCCATCTTCCGGGGAACGCGTCCTCGCCTACTCCTCTCAAGAGAATTTACCTTTTGCCACCTGGCTCCTCTGGTTGGACTTTTGTCCGATCTTCCCGATTAGGACTTCTTGCCCAGTCCATGACCAGGACTTATTTCCCAACCCTCGGTCAGGTCTTCAGTGCCCAGCCCTCGGCCAGGACTTATTGCCCAATTCCTCGAATCAGGACTTCGTGCCCAGTCCACGACCAAGACTTATTGACCAACCCTCGGTCAGGTCTTAGGTGCCCAGCCCTCGACCAGGACTTATTGCCCAATTCTACGATCCAGGACTTCGTGCCTAGCTTACCTAGGACTTTTCCTGCGCACTTTAACAGATTCATTAGATCATAATATAATCTTAACTTATGAACCCTTTGCCATTATCAAAACCCAGGTTCGATCTTGGTGCTTCTGTCACCAACAAACATTAGGCATCAGTTCAACCTAGGGTTTTGGGTGAAATTCAAAGTCAGAACCAATCTTTAAGGCTACGATTATTTGCATATTTGTCTTGTGTTTGTTGTCTTGCAGGTACTTGGAGTTGGAGGCAAGATTGGAAAACAAACGCAGGAGAAAATGCACCTGGGAAGAGTATCCAGGGTGCCTGATTTGAATCAGGCGCCCCAACTTGTTGGGCACCCCAATTGGGGTAGGTCCATCCCTCTTCCCAGATGCCTGGGAAGGAAGTTTATCAACCCTATGGAGTTCACGATTACGGATCAAGTTTTACCGTATTGATGCGCCTCAGAGGCCTCTACGGTGCCCTAGACTATGCTATATAATGGGGTTCGACCCCTCAATGCCAAACACCAATTTCCACATCCGCTAAAGCGTTCAGTGCAAAGAAAAAGTGCTCAACACGAAGCTCTGCAACCAAGGAGGCTCCCGGAGAAAGTGCGCGGCACTTCGGACTTCCAGAGTTGGCCGAGCTATTTGTTTGGTTTGCTTTTTATTTACGCATTGTATTTCATTTACTCTTTGTTTGTATATTCGAACTGTAAGACGGGTTTCTCCAGCTCCCGAAAGTCCAGAAAGGAGACCATTAGTGGACTCACGATTGAGTGCTTAGGCCTTGGATGTACTGACCCTGGGGGGTTGGGAACCAAGTAAAACCTGTGTGTCTACCTTGCATCTTTCTTTAGTTTATTCCATTTTCCGTTGCGTACTAACTTGATAGAAAGACAACTAAACGGAGTTTTCCGACGAAGTTTTTCAAAGATTTTTTCAAGTCGATATTGACCCCCCCTCTATCGACAGCATCGATCCTACAGGTTGTAAATTTATTTGAATCCTTGGGGTTGACGAGGCTAAATTTAGTATTTGATTTTTGTAATTAAATACGACACTTGTTTAGCCGCGCTTTTTATTTACTTTCGATCTAGACTTGATGTACACTCCTTGTGGATTATAGGATCAATGGATGTAAATAAATAGCATTTTATCTCGGCTTGGAGATCCCTTCATGATGGCTTGCGCATGGATAGGGAGGAGCGGACGAGGTGGCGACACAAATGGAGTCACATTGAAGACTAAAGTCATAATAGTTGAAAATTTTTATTTTTTTTCTTGTTTATTGCTTTTAGTTTATCTGCTTGTCATGCATGCATGAAAATTCCTCAATTATAAATAACTAAATGGGAGAGGAACCCTAAGGGTCCCATGGCCTTCATTGCTAATTTGACAAGTGATGCGAACAAGCTTGCACGTCGGCTCTGAGTGCCTTTCTCCCCATCGGATGAGCTTGTTTTGCGGATCACTGTATTAAACATTATTATAGGAAGTTATTTAGGAGTGTGTAATTTTCCCCATCGGACGACACATAATCCGAGATAATTTCCTTAGTACCGTGTAATGGTAAACACTTAGATGCAAATAATAGTATCCTCCCCTTCGGAGTCACTGCTATTATTTGTAGGGTTGAAGAGGAACCAACTAATAATTTTATTTATCAAAAAGTTAGGTTGACAAGATAATAAAATTAATGGGTAAAACCTCCTATTACGAATGTAGAATTCGTATACCTCCACACTATCGTGGCATGCGAAATTCTCGGTGATTTGAGGTGTTGGTCGATTTTAAAATTTATTGTTTGAGGAATCAATATTTTTTGAAATCTAAAGTTTGTGATCATTGTGATTCTCAGGAAATATTCAAAATGACATTTAACTCACTAGTTGTGATACTTAAAGAAAACAAACATACGGGCCCTAATTACATTGACTAGAAATGGAACCTGGACATTGTCCTAACTGCTGAAGAGTACAAGTTTGTAGTTTTCGAGTTTTGTCCGGAGAAACCTAGTGAGAATTCTGATGAAGAGGAGAAGGAATGCTATAAGAAGTGGATTAAAGCAGATGAGATGGCGCAGTGTTACATATTGGCTTCTATGTCAAATGTATTGCAACATCAGTATCAGGCTTTTTCCACTGCTTATAATATGATGTTCAATCTCAAAAAACTCTTCGGACATCAGAATCGGACCGCTAGGCAGGAGGCAATGAGGAACTTGATGACAACCACCATGGTTGAAGGGACATCCGTGAGGAATCATGTCCTTAAGATGATAGCACATCTCAATGGGATGAAAGTCCTTGGAGCGGAGATTGATGGGGAAACCCAGGTCGATATCATTCTCCAGTCTCTACCTAGGAGTTTTGAGAAGTTTCACCTAAACTATAATATGAACAAGCATACATATTCATAGGCAGAACTTCTGACAGATCTTTAGGCGGTAGAGGGGCTTTTTCGTCAGAGTGCTCATGCTTTGGTTGCTCAGAAGGTTTCTACTTCTATGCCGAAAGGCAAGAAGAAGAAGAAACAAGGTGGGGCAAAGAAGATAGGATCTCAGGGACCTCAAGCTGGCGTGAAGAAGCCGAAAGGTAAGTGCTTCACGTGCAAGCAGACTGGATATTGGAAGGCGGACTGCCCCCACCGTCAGAAGAATAATTCAGGTATATCTTTTTCTTTAGTTGTTGAAACATGTTTAATGGTGTTATCTACCGGTACCTGATGTGTAGATACGGAAGCCACTGATCATGTCTGCAATTCTTTATAGGGGTTCCACGAAACCCGACGACTAGCTGATGGAGAGATTACCGTATACATGGACAATGCTATGGAGGTGGTGGCTATTGCAGTGGGAGACGTTTATTTGTCTTTTGATAGAAATAAAGTTTTAGTTTTAAGAAAGTGCCTTTATGTACCTAGTTTTAGAAAGAACCTTGTTTCGGTTTCTAAAATAATAAAGGATGGGTATTCTATTTCTTTTAATGACAGAGTTGTTATAAAAAGGAATAGAGAGATTATATGTTCAGGTAAATTGGTTGGCAATTTGTATACTTTAGAACCAAAATCTCCCATGATGCAAATAAAAGTAAATAGCTCATCGTCTAACCAAAAAAGAGAAAAGAACCTTCGAAGATGAACCAAACATATCTTTGGCATCTAAGACTTGGTCATATTAACCTTAGTAGGATTCAAAGGTTGATAGACGATGGGCCTTTGGGTTCATTGGTGGTGGAAGACTTCCCAACCTGTGAATCATGGTTGGAAGGTAAGATGACCAAGAGGCCTTTCAAGGCCAAGGGGTATAGAGCCAAAGATATGTTGGAATTAATTCATTCTGATTTGTATGGTCCTATGTCTATCAAGGCTAGAGGTGGATTTGAATACTTCATCTCCTTTATACATGATTATTCAAAGTATGGATACATTTACTTGATGCGCCGCAAGTCTAAATGCTTTGATAAGTTCAAAGAATTCAAGACTGATGTAGAGAAACATCAAGGTAAAAGTATCAAGACACTACGATCTGATCGTGGTGGCAAGTACCTCTTGGGAGAGTTTAAGACTTACGTGTTAGAGGCTGGGATTCAGTCCTAATTGTCAGCACCCAGTACGCCCCAACAGAACGATGTAGTAGAGCGAAGGAATAAGACTCATATGGAGATGGTTTGATCGATGATGAGTTACTTCGAGTTGCTGGATTCGTTCTGGGGATATGCTCTGGAAATGATAGCGTACATACTGAATTTGGTTCCAACTAAGTCAGTACCCTCTACTCCCACAGAATTGTAGACTGGATGAAAGCCTAGTCTAAGACATATTCGGATTTAGGGTAGTCCAACACATGTGCTTAAGGGAGATACTGATAAGTTGGAATCTCGTATAGAAGTATGCTTGTTCGTAGGCTATCCTAGAGGAACGAAAGGTGGTTTATTCAATATTCCTAAGGATAAAAGGGTAATCGTTAGCACGAATGCCCAATTCTTAGAGGAAGACCATGTGATGAACCACAAGCCCATGAGTAGAATTATTCTTGAGGAATTAAGAGGGGACGTTCCGACCTTAGTACCAACAGTACAAGAGGGCATACCACAAGTCACTGTACCGCGTGTCACAGAAGATACACAGGTAGTACCTCGTCGTAGTGGGAGGGTTGTTAGACAACCTGAAAGATACATGTTCTTGGGAGAGTCTTCGATCTTGGTCCCTAGTGAACATGAACCAGATCCCTGGACCTATGACGAGGCACTCCAAGATAAAGATGCAGAATCTTGGCAAAGGGCAATGAATTTTGAGATAGAATCTATGGATTCTAATCACGTCTGGGAGCTAGTAGAACCACTCAATGGTGTAAAAGCCATTGGGTGCAAGTGGATCTACAAGAGAAAGAGAGGATCAGACGGGAAGGTTGAGACCTTCAAGGCTAGGCTTGTTATGAAAGGGTATACTCAGAAAGAGGGTGTCGATTATGAGGAGACCTTTTTGCCGGTAGCCATGCTTAAGTCTATCTGAATTCTCTTATCTATTGCCGCTCATATGGATTATGAGGTATTGCAGATGGATGTCAAGACAACTTTCCTTAATAGAAGTCTTGAGGAGACGGTTTATATGAAGCAACCAGAGGGATTCATTGCCAAGGGAAAAGAGCATCTTGTGTGTAAGCTTAATCGGTCCATTTATGGATTGAAGCAGACTTCACGATCATGGAATATCCGCTTTGATGAGGTAATCTAGTCATATGGATTTATTCAAAGTCCGGATGAGTCATGTGTATATAAGTGATGTGACGGAAACGTAGTGGTATTTCTTATACTATACGTAGATGATATTTTGCTCATTGGCAACAATGTCAAAGTATTATCAGACGTAAGGGTATGGTTGTCCAAACAATTTGATATAAAGGACTTGGGAGAAGCAGAGCACATCCTTAGGATCAAGGTTATAAGGGATCGCCAGAAAAGAATGTTGTGCTTATCTCAAGCTTCATACATAGACACTATCCTAGCTCGTTTTAGCATAGAAAACTCCTAAAATGGTTTTCTACCTTTCAGTCATGGACTTTCTCTATCTAAGAAGATATGTCCTAAAACATCAAAGGATATAGAGGAGATGAAGGCTGTTCCTTATGCTTCGGCTGTAGGAAGCCTTATGTATGTTATGCTATATACGAGACCGGATATCTATTTTACTGTGGGCATGGTTAGTAGATATCAGAGTAACCCAGGACAAGGACATTGGACTGCGGTAAAGCATATACTAATGTGCCTGAGAAGGACTAGGGATTATATGCTGGTTTACCAGGAAGATCAATTACTCCTTGTGGGTTATACGGACTTCCAATCAGATAGAGACAAAAGTAAGTCTACCTCAGGGTATGTGTTTACGTTAGGAGGTGGAGCCATAGTATGGAGAAGTGTCAAGCAGAAATGCGTGACGGACTCCACCATGGAAGCTGAGTATGTGGCAGCCTCAGAGGCTGCCAAGGAAGTTGTATGGTGCAGGAACTTCTTGATGGACTTGGATGTGATTCCTGGTTTACCCAGAGCTATCACAATTTATTGTGATAACAGTGGTTCAGTTGCAAACTCAAAGGAACCATGAGCCCATAAGGCGAGTAAACACATAGAGTGCAAGTACCACCTGATACGAGAGATTGTAAAGCAGGGAGAAGTTGTTGTCGCCAAGAATGCATCGGAGGATAACCTGACGGATCCTTTCACTAAGGCCCTTCCAGCGAGAGCTTTTGATAGGCATGTGGAGGATATGGGAGTCCGATGTATGGCATTGTGAGGACAGCGTAGTCTTTTAGTATAAGTGGGAGATTGTTAGGATGTATACTAAAAGCCTTGCTTTTTGTATGAGCATCTACATTTTGAAAGAGAATCACAAGATCACTATTTGCATGTTTATATTAGTATGTGTATATTATCTGATACTTCACATTGTAGATAACATGGTATGTGGTGTCACACAGATGATCAGGTTATCAGTCCCTTGTAAAGTATAAGTAGAGACTCACAACCGAGATGGATTTGGACAAACCATCGGGATGGTTATAGTATAATTTGGTGTTAGTTTATCTTGACTATAGAATTACACTAGTACATTTTGTGTGTATTGAGCAGGACTGACATAGAAGTGATTCAATTTATACTGACTTATAATTGAATTAGATCTCAATTATTATGGAGTACATGCTCTTAATCCCAATATAATAACGGGCATATATATTTAATAGTTATTTTTTGATTTACTAATGGACGAGATTTATTCTGTTAAATCGATAGACCCGGTAAGTTGGGGAATAATATTATTTACATGATGTGTCATTGATTATAGAAGGAAACCGTGTCCTGGTGAGTCGGGTTGATGATGTCCCCTTGAGGAGCTCAAAAGGTTCATCATCTTAAATCCTACAGGTGGACTTGGTCTGACATGTTGATAAGGTTGAGTGGTACTGTTCAAGGAGTTAAATGTTGATTAATTAAATTGTCAGTAGTTTAAATTAATTAATGGATATTCGATATCTTAAACACGGGGAGATACCTGTACTCATAATAGGTGGAGCCCATATTAAATATAGGGGTTGGTGAAGTAGTTCAATGAGGATCCTTTAGGGGAATGGATCTTCATTATGTTAGGATGTATACAAAAAGCCTTGCTTTCTATATGGACATCTACATTTTGAAAGAGAATCACAAGATCACTGTTTGCATGTTTATATTAGTATGTGCATTTATCAGATACTTTGCATTGTATATAACATGGTGTGTGGTGTCACACAGAAGATCATATTGGTGCAAGTTGCATTAGTGATGTCCTCCTCTAAATGTTTCAATGTTTGACAATATATTTAAGTCAGTGATACATTGAACAAAGGAAGGGTTAGTCAAGAAAGGTGTAACAAAGTGAACCAAAGTCCTAGTTATCCTAGGCACGAAGTCCTGGTTCGAAGAATTGGGCACTAAGTCCTCGTTCGAGGAATTGGGCACTAAGTTCTGGCTGAGGGTTGGGCACCAAAGACCTGGTTAGGGGAATTGGGGACTAAGTCCTGGCCGAGGGTTGGGCACCGAAGACCTGGTTCGGGGAATTGGGCACGAAGTCCTGTTCGAGGGTTGGGCACCGAAGTCCTGTACTTAGGGTTTGGGCACGATGTCTTGGTCCGAGGGATTGAGCAACATAGCTGAGCGATGACTAAGGGCAGAAGTAGAGACGGATCGAGGTTCGGACATCTCGAGATCCGAAGGTATCAGAGACTAAGCAAAAGTCCACCCGATTGGACTGGGTGGCAACCGTCTCCTGAAAGGAGTAGGTGAAAGGCGCTCCCGCGGTGGGAACTTGCGTCGGTTCGACCTAGGGTTTCGTGGAAATCCGAAGTCAAAACCAAGTCCTTAAGGTTAAGATTGTGTGTGAATTTGCTTTGTATTTGTGTATCTTGCAGGTACCTAGAATGGAAGACAAAGCAGGCAAACAACACACCACGTGGCTGGAACCCTGGCTGCTAAGCGCCCCCATTGAAGGAGGCACCTAGATGGAGCTAGGCGCCTCCATCAACTGGGGCGCCTCCATTAAAGAAGGTATAACAGGCTTCCATTCAGGCGCCCTGGTTGAAAGTTGTATCTGCTGCTGCATGTTCGAAGCAGAGATAAGCTTTGACTAGGTTCATTGAGGCACCTAGGAGGTCCAGGGTGCCCTGGTCAGATGCCTTATTGGTTGCGACGAGTTCGGCACGGAGACAAGGTTTGACCAAGCCCTTTGAGGCGCCCCGGTGATCACAGGCGCCCTAATGAAGCCTATAAAAGGGGATTCGACCCCAAGGCTCATAACACAACTTCCAAGATCATTCTGAGACTTCTGATTGACGACAAAGCGCTAACGGCGAAGCTCTGCGACCAAGGAAGCTCCGGGAGGAAGTACGCGGCACTTCGGAGTTCCAGATCGGCCGAGACTTCAACTTTCTTTTGGTTTGAAATTTACAATTCCACACTTATTTTTAATATATTCCGATTGTAATTTCTGCACTGTAAGACGGGTTTCTCCGCCTCTGAAATGTCCGGAAAGGAGACCATTAGTGGACGGGTGTTTCCGTGCTTAGGCCTTGGATGTACTGACCCTGGGGGTTGGGAACCAAGTAAAAAATCCCGCGTACGCTGTGTTGTTTGTTTTCTTCGTTCTGTATATTTTCCGTTGCACTAACTCTGAGTCTACAACGATGATCCGAAAGACGATTTCCGCGAAAGATTTTACGGTCGATATTCACCCCCCCTCTATCGACGGCGCCGGTCCTACAATTAGTATCAGAGCCAGACCGCTCTTCATCGGACTAACCGCCAACGGAGCAATGATGCCAGGAGTTGAGGGGAAGCCAAGGGGTGAATCAGGTATATTTTATTTTAAATGTCAATTTTTAAATTCCACATAATATGTTTCAAGTGCAGGGAGAGGGGGCTCTATAAAATTTAACGCCCTACTCGTAAGACTCGTTCATCACCAGAAGCAAAGGAGGCACCAGTGCCAGGAGTCCGGAGGGACAAGAGCCACGTACAGTGCTTCAAATGCGAAAAGTACGGATACTACAAAAATAAGTGTTCGGCAAAGGTATGCAAAATTTACGTTCCGAAAGTTTTTCAAATTCCTGCACTATACTATGTAGATAATTTAGATAATTTTTCTGAAAAATTAAATTTACTGCATAGTCAAATTAAGATCTTGCATGCCAAATTAGAAAATGCAGATTTGGCTAAAATATTAGAAATTAATTGTTTAATCCTAAATGTCAATTCAATAATTTCTAAAATAAATAATTTTAGTTCTGAAAATTCAGATAATTTTAATTCTGTAAATTTTGGAATTAATTCTGTAAATTCTGAAAAATCTGATAATCTTGAGGATAATTTAGAAATTAAATCTGATAATCCTGAGGATAATTTAGAAATTAAATATGATAATCCTGAAGATAATTTAGAAATTAAATCGGATAATTCTAAATTCAAATTTGAAATTCTTAAGGATAATTCAGAACATAATTTTGATAATCTTAAGGATAATTCTAAATTCAAATTTGAAATTCTTAAGGATAATGCAGAACTTAATTTTGATAATCTTAAGGATAATTCTGAATTAAAATTTGAAATTCTTAAGGATAATTCAGAACTTAATTTTGATAATCTTAAGGATAATTTGGAACTTAAATTTGAAATTCTTAAGGATAATTCCGAACTTAATTTTGATAATCTTAAGGATAATTCCGATCTTAAATTTGAAAATCTTACTGATAATTCTGAAAATTGTGAGGTTAATCCTGAAGATATTAAAGATAATGCTGAGAATAACTTTGAGGATATTGAAAATGAAATTCTTTTAAATGATAATTTAATTATAGATAATGTTGAAGATTATTACAAAACATTAACTAGTGGCCCAAATTACTCTACCTACTTTAAGGATAATGAAAGATGTAATTTTAAGGATGAGGAGGAAAAGGAATTATCTGTGATCAAGCCCATAGTTAATAAAGTTTACAAAAATTCAAATAAATCAGAATTATTAGAAAAACTTAAAAAGATAAATAAAGAGGAAATAGTAAAGGAATCAGAAATTTTTGAAATAATGAAAATAATTAAACTAAACCCACAATTATTTTCTAACCCAAAGATGATGAAATTTATCTCTAATTAAATCTTAACAATTTTCACCTAATTTATTTCAATCTTAAATAATCCTTAATTAAATTTTAATTATCCTTATCTAATTTTAATTCAATTAATCCTTAATTAATTTTAATTCAATTATCCTTAATTAATTTTAATTCAATCAATCTTTAATTAATTCAAATTCAATTAAATCTTGAATTATTTCAACATTAATTAATCCTTAATTATTTCAACATTAATTAATCCTTAATTATTCCAACTTTATTTAAATCTTGAATTATTTCAACTTTAATTAAAACTTGAATTATTTCAACTTTAATTAAATCGTTAATTAATTCAAAATTAACTAATCCTTAATTAATTCAAATTCAACTAATTTCTAATTAATTCAATTAACCTTTAATTTAATAACTTCGATTAATTCAACCTTAATTATTTCTTAATTTCAATTAAGTCTTAATTAATTCAGCTTCAATTGACTTTAAGTAATTCTTAATTAATTGAACCTTAATTAATTCTGAGTTTAGATCCAATTAATTCTTAAGTAACTTAAACTTGAATTAAATAAAATCTTACCCAAACCGTAATAATAAATTTAATAAAATTAAATATGTCAAAGTGGGTTGACATATTCGCGGGTTCACATGACATGTATCAAATCAAGAATTTGATACATATTTAGAAACTTAATTAAATATTTTGACTTGTTTGAATCATGCATTAATGCCATGAACATGCATTTGCTAATTCTTTAAAATTTATGTCATGTCATTCATGTTTAAATTTATGCATGATTCAGAACAGCTATAGGAAAAAGACTAGTTGAAACTTGAATAACCTAGTATTAGGTGGATGTGAGATGATAGTACGTTAGGGAAGCCCTTCTAATAAGGTCAAGTATATTCTACTTGGTCTATTTAGTCTGGTGGAACTAGCCGAAGCTACCGATCCAAAACCTAACCTAGTTAGACCTAAATTTTTCAAGAAGTAATTTGAAAATGAATTTTCGATAAAAGGCTTTGTCAAGGAAAGGGTTGATGATCTAATAAGGCTACGGCCAAAGAAGGTCTTGTGCCTCGCCAAGACCTGGAAGCCGATTACCGAAAATCAAATTCACTTTACTATTTGATAAATTTGAATCTAACACAAGTTTTAATTAAATATTAAGAATTTAACAATGAATTAAGAAAAATAATTCAAGCATCTCACGGTGCACCCATAAGGCAACCATGCTTGCTGTATTGAGACATCTAGAATGGGTGAGATGTTAAGGACTAATAAATTGAAAAATATTTTTGAAAATTGTTTTTCAAAATTGTTAGAATATTTTCCAAAAAAATATTTTCAAAATAGTGCTTCAAGATAGTAATGTTTTAATGGAATTCATGCTTGTCTGATTGATTATATATGATAGATTTTCAAAAATTATATTCCTTTGAAAAAGTGTTTGACCTACACAATTAGACACAAGCCTCTTAGGTCAACACTAAAGTCCCTTAAGACACTTAGATAAAGTCAAACGGTGTTGGATAAAGGGGGAGTGTTTTAAAATCTTTTAAAATGTTTCTTGTTGAAAACAGTGCTTTAAATCACTATCACCTATGTTTTCAAAGCTCTTGTTTAAAAATTATCTTCTTTCCAAATTGTGGTTTCGAAATTTATCTTCCTAAAAATTATTGTTCATTTGATTTTGATAAACCCTAAAAGACACAGAGGAAGGTCTACTTCATGATCTACAAGGACTCCTAGGACGTGTCAAATTTAGAGGGAGTCTGAGTCAAACAAAAAATGTCTAAAATGTTTTTTTAATTATTTATTTTGAAATTATTAGATAATTCCTTTAATATGAACTAAACCCTAAAGACTTAGAGGAAGAGTACATGTGGTCAACAAGCTTCCTTGGACTGGGTTAAGTTTAGGGGGAGGTCAAATTACAAGAATTATTTAATATGTTTTCATGCACTGCATTATTAAGTCCTTTTTTGAAAACATAATTTGTTGGTGTAGGCAGCACCTAAGTCAAACCTGGGTTTTGATAATGGCAAAGGGTTCAGAAGTTAAGATGTTGTTATGTTCTAACTTGTTCACTGAGTGTGCAGGAAGAAGTCCTAGGTACATTAGGCAAGAAGTCCTGGCAAAGGGCTGGGCAAAGAAGTCCTGGTCAAGGACTGGGCAAGAAGACCAGATCGGAAGTCGGGCAAAGAAGTCCTGGTTGAGGACTAGGCACGAAGTCCTAGAAAAGGGCTGGGCAAAGAAGTCCTGGTCAAGGACAGGGCAAGAAGACCTGACCAGAAGTCGGGCAAAGAAGACTTGGTTGAGGGCTGGGCACGAAGTCTTGGCAAGGGGCTGGGCACCGAAGACCTGACCGGAAGTTGGGCACGAAGACCTAGTCAGGGGGATCGGGCAAAAGTCCAACCGGAGGAGCCGATTGTCAAAAGGTAAACTCTCCTGAGAGGAGTAGGTGAGGATGCGTTCCCAGTCGAGGGAACAGTAGGAATCGGTTCGACCTAAGGTTCCATTTGGGAGACCCGAAGTCAAAACCAAGACAGCTACGGCTGTAACTATTATTTATTATGTTTTTGGGACTAACCTAAGTTGCAGGGTCGAAGGACTGATCGTCTGCAAGTGAAGATGCTTCACTGGGCCAAGGCACCCGAATGGAGACAAGCGCCCGTAAGGTTACAGGCACCCAAGAGTGAAGGCAAAAACCAAAACATAGCTGCGAAGCCTCTGAACCAAGCCGAATCAGGCGGCCGTGAGGTCACAGGCACCCCCATCAGCTCAGGCGCCCAAGTGGGGAGGATAAGCGCTGACCGAGCCTGCGGATAAGGATTCGCAGATCGGAGGGCATGTGTCAGGCGCCCCCAACCTGTCAGGCGCCCGTATGAGCACTATAAAAGGGGCTCGACCCCAAGGCTTCAACAACACATTTTCTCAACGCTCCAAAGCTTTTCGTTCAAGCGTTATGCCCCGGAAAACTCTGACTTCGAGATCCAGCGCCGACGACGACCCTCTGCACCGAAATATGATCCACATCGGGCGTTGATAACGAAAAGTTTAGAAATTTCAATTTCCTGAAATACTGTAGAACTTAACTTGTAAATCCTTTTTGCGCGATTATAGTATTGCCCAAAGTAAACGGTCAAGGACCGTGGGCCTTGGAGTTGGAGCCGACCGTGACTCTGAATCAAGTAAAAATTGACTTGTGTTCCTGTGTGATTTATCTATTTCTGCTACGTATCTGCTCTTTTTAATCCGAAAAGTTTTAACGATATTCACCCCCCTCTATCGTTTTTCTCGATTCAACAAGTGGTATCAGAACAGGTGGCTCAAATTTATTAATTTGGTGCAACCACCAATTTCAGAGTTTTTCGGATTTTACGAAAAATTTTAATTTCTTTTTCTTTCAAATTTTTCTCATTAATCGAGGTTGGTGCAACACCACTCGATCACTTTTTCTCAATTATTTTATTCCCGCATTACTAATCCAAGACCAAGTCTTGAGACAAAATTTCTTTGTTTTTTTTTATTTCAGAAATTATAAATGGCCATGCAAGAGGGTTTCAGCACAGCCAGACCACCACTCTTCAGTGGAGAGGACTTCTCGTACTGCAAGAGTCGGATGGAAGTCCACCTGAAAACTCAGGTGGACATGTGGATTGTTATCCATCTGCCCTTGAAATTCCCAAAAATGCTGAAGGAGTGGCACAGCACTACACAGAATGGGGCGCCTCACTGAAGAAAAAGATTGAGGCTGATGCAAAGGCAACCCGGACACTCCAATGCGGATTAACCAAAGAAGAACTTAACTGGGTGGGACACTTCAACAGTGCTAAAGAAATCTGGAGTAAGCTGATCGAGGTGCACGAAGGTACCTCCGACACCAGAATCAGCAAAAGGGACCTACTACTGAACAAATTGTACACAATCAAAATGAACGAAGGCGAGTCAGCAGCCCAGCTCCACGCCAGGATCCAGGAGCTGATGAACGACCTGCACACAATCGGTCACAAGGTAGAAAACCGTGACCTTATCAGGTATACCCTAAATGCTTTCCCAAGAAATACTCTATGGGCATCTATGGTAGATGCTTACAAGGTTTCTAGGGACCTTTCTAAAATTAAATTAGACAAATTATTTTTAGAATTAGAACTACATGAGCAGACTAATTGCACATTAGCCGAGAAAGATATTGCTTTTCTTGCAGGAAAAACCCAAGGAAAGGTGGCCAAGAAAAAGCCTCAACCTGCACTCGAGTCTGACTCAGACTCAGACTCAGAAGACAGTGAAGGGGATCGACTCACACTGGTTCGGCTAACCTGGGACTACTACAAGGAGCTGAAGCATCAAACCAATAGAAGAAAAGCCAACCGAAAGAAGGAAGATCCAGTTGAACCCTCAACGTCAAAGACAAAATCAAATGTAACCTGCTACGAATGCAACAAGAAGGGACACTACAAATCGGAGTGCCCTAATCTAAAAGAAGCCAAGAAGACTCGAAGGAAGAAGGCCCTTCAAGCCACGTGGGGCGAGTCTTCCTCCGAAGAAGAAGAGGCCCCACAATCGAACCTGCTCGCCTTGACTGCTTCGGAAGACATCGACACCGGGTCAGAATCAGAGCCGGGCGATGGAAGGCTCACCATTTCGGAGAACGGCAAAATAACTGTAAGTGATTATTTTAAAGTTGAATTATCAGAGTTAATTGCTTACCTATCTAGTAACTTGGCGAAAGCTAAAATCCGAGTTGAGTCCCTCCGACAGGAAGTAAAACTCCTGAAAGAGGGAGCTGACTCTAGATCCTTGACCGAGAAGGTTCAAGAAGGAACCTCTACTCAAGTTGAAAAGCTTGAGAAAGAGAACTCCTCCTTGAAAACTCAAGTCAAGGACCTTAGAGCGGCTTTAAAACGATTCACTTCGGGTTCCAAGGGTCTTGACATGATCCTTGGAAAACAGAAGTCCATTCTAAATCGATCCGGGTTAGGGTATCAAACCTAGTCGAGACAAAGATCATACTATGCTGTATTAAACCAATCTAGACCCAAAGTTCAGGCATGGGTACCCAAACTTTGCCTGAACAACCAAACTGGACCATACCAGTATTAGATCCCCAAGAACAAGATTCATATCTTGCCTAATCATTACCGTGACTTTAGTCCAGGGAGAGCCAACATAAAAACAATTTTTATAATTAGATAAACTCTTTTCTTAATTTGAATTGCATGCTTGCTTGTTTATTTATTTTCTGCAAATTATCATGCTTAGACCTAGGACTGGTTAGATTAAGGACTAAAATGATTAACTAAAATTTGAACAATATAGTATTGGGTGGAGGTGAGATGATAGTACGTTAGGGAAGCCATTTTGGAGGAACTAGCCGAAGCAACCGATCCAAGACCCAAACTAGTTAGACCAAAATCTCTCTAGAAGTAACTTGAAGATGGATTTTCAATAAAAGTCTTTGTCAAGGAAAGGGTTGATGATCCAATAAGGCTACGGCCAAAGAAGGCCTAGTGCCTCGCCAAGACCTGGAAGTCGATTTTTGAAAACCAAATTCACTTTACTATTGTTAGATTTGAATCTAACACAGATTTCAATTAATCATAGATTCAACCACTTTTTAAATTAAACAATTAAACTATTTTCAAAATTAATTCAACTTTTCAAAATTAATCATTTTTTTTCAAAATAAAATCTTTACTTCTATAAAAACTGTCTCACAAAACTCATAAGGTTAACATGATTGATAACTCTAGATTGGGTGAGACAGACTAGGTTGTGAAAATCAATTTAAGCTATCCTTAATTCTAATTGGATCCAAATCTACAAATTCTTTATATGTAGGAACATAAAGATTTGGACCAATAGATGTTGGATAGCGGATGCTCCAGACACATGACTAGAGACAAATTGAAATTCACCAAACTCAAGTTCAAGAACCTAGGCTCAGTAGCATTTGGCAACAATGCTACACTCAAAGTCATTGGGTCAGGTAACATTGAACTCAAATCTGATTTTGTAATTAAAAAGGTACTCTTGGTTGAAAACTTTAAATTTAATTTGCTTAGTATAAGTCAATTATGTGATACTGGCTATGTAGTTACCTTTACCAACTCTAACTGCCTGATTAGAAATTTGCAAGACTCAGAAGTCATGCTTAAGGGCACTAGGAAAAATAACGTTTACACTATAAACTTACCTTTAGTACCTAAATGTTTCTTAACTAAGTTAGAAGAATCAAACCTCTGGCATAGGAGTACCAACTTGGTTTAATTAAAGGAATACCAAAAATTAAGAACTATGAAAATATGATATGTGAATCATGCAACCAAGGTAAACAAACCAGGTCTAATCACAAACAAATTCAATCAGACCTAACTCAAACCACACTTGAGTTCCAGCACCTTGACATATTTGATTCACATGGAGCCAAGTCACTAAGCGGAAACTAGTACTGCTTAGTAATTATCGACGATTACTCTAGGTTTACTTGGGTAAGGTTCCTAAAGACTAAGGATGAAACCCTAAACCTGTTTATTGATTTTTGTAAGATAATTGAAAATCAAAATGATACCAAAATCAAAAGACTTAGGAGTGATCACGGGGGAGAGTTTGAGAATCAAAGGTTCGAAGAATTTTGTAGAATAAATGGGTATATTCATGAATTCTCATGTCCTAGAACCCCCCAGCAAAATGGGATAGTAGAATAGAAAAATAGAACCCTACAGGAAGCCGCTAGGACTATGCTCAATGAATTCAATCTAGCTAATCAATTTTGGGCAGAAGAAATTAGTACGACCTGCTATATCCAAAATAGGGTCCTAATCAATAAACGACATAATAAAACTCCCTATGAATTATATTATCATAGACTTCCAAACCTACACTACCTAAGGGTCTTTGGGTGCAAAGTCCATATTCTAAATACCAAGGACTACCTAGGGAAATTCCATCTAAGTCAACCCCTGGAATATTTTTAGGATATTCAACAACAAGTAGAGCCTATAGGGTCTACAATAAACAAACTAACAAAATTAAAGAAATAACAAATCTAATATTTGATGAGGAAACTAATTCAAAATCTGATGATCCAAATCTAAATCTATCAAATATTGATCATGAAGATAATGAACAAATTATTGAACCATCAATTGGACGACTAGTTGAACCTCTAAATGAACTGACTATTGAACCAACTACTGAGTCAATTGAACCAATAATTGAACCAACCCAAGTAGTTGAACCAAATACTGAACCAAACCATCCAGCCGGACCTGAGGCTGAACCAAGTTCTAGAAGAACCAAGAAACCCAGACTCAGTCACCCAACTGATCAAATTATGGGTGATCCAACCTTAGGAGTCAGAACTAGGTCTTCCTATAGATATCTTAGTCAGATCGCACTAATTTCGAAAATTAAACCTAAAACTATAGAGGAAGCCTTACCTGATCCTTATTGGATCATAGCAATGCAAGAAAAGTTAGCCCAATTTGAGAGGAACCAAGTCTGGGAACTAGTACCTAAACCTGAGGGCAAATCCATTATTGATACTAAGTGGGTGTTTAGGAATAAGCTAAATGATCAAGGGGAAATAGTTAGAAATAAAGCCCGCTTAGTAGCTAAAGGGTTCAGTCAAGTCGAACGGCTAGACTATGACGAAACCTATGCCCCAGTAGCCAGACATGAGTCTATTAGAATGTTGCTAGCCTTTACAGCCCATAAAGGATTTAAACTCTACCAAATGGATGTAAAGTCAGCCTTTCTGAATGGGTTTATTAGAGAAGAAGTCTATGTAGGACAACCCCTAGGTTTCAAGGACTTAGAAAAACCCGACTATGTTTACAAACTTAATAAGGTGCTTTATGGACTAAAGTAAGCACCAAGGGCATGGTATGAACACCTATCAACTTACCTCATTTCTAAGGAATTCAACCAAGGATAAATTGACTCAACTCTGTTTGTCAAAACCTTAGAAAAAGACATCTTCATTGCCCATATCTATGTTGACGACATAATCTTCAGATCCACTAACTCTAACTTTTTAAAAGAATTTGTAAAAATTATGGAAAAAGAATTCGAAATGAACTTAGTTGGTGAGCTTAACTTCTTCTTAGGACTATAAATTAAGCAAACTAGGGATGGAAATTATGTTCATCATTCCAAATATGCTAAGGAGTTAATAAAGAAATTTAAAATGGATAACTCCAAAAGCATAAGTACCCCTATGGCCACAAATGTAAAAATAGATAGTGACCCTGAAGGTAAACCTGTAGACCTTAAACTATATCGAAGTATGATTGGAAGTCTACTTTACCTTACAGCTAACAGACGTGATATCCTTTTCGCTGTAGGAATGTGTGCTAGATACCAAACCTTTGCTAAGGAAATGCACTTAGCAGCCCTAAAAAGAATACTTAGATACATTAAGGGAACCCTAAATGTAGGGATTTGGTATCCTAAGACCTCAACTTTTGACCTGTCAGGATATTTGGATTCTGACTATGTTGGATGCAAACTAGATAGAAAGAGTACAAGTGGAAGCTGCCAACTCTTAGGAAACAGTCTAGTTAGTTAGTGCAGTAGAAAGCAACATTGCGTAGCTCCATCTACAATCGAAGCTGATATGTTGCTTTAGGAGAGTGTGTAGCACAACTCTTATGGATGATGCACACTCTTAAGGACTTCCAGCTTGATTACACCCAAACCCAAGTCTACATTGATAACATAAGTTCGATTAATCTAACTAAGAATCCAATCCAACACTCTAGAACTAAGGATATAGAGGTTAAACACCACTTCGTAAGAGATCATGTAGCCAGGGGTGAGATAGTCCTTAAGCATGTAGATTCAAAATCGATCTTAGCTGATATCTTCACCAAACCCTTACCTGAGTCTGAGTTCAGCTCACTAAGAAGGCAGTTAGGGTTATGCTTGGTAGAATAGGACTGCTCTAGTTATATTTTTCAAAACTGACTTTTTTCTTATTTAATTTGAAAAATCATTTATTCTTTTTAATTTAAAATGATTTTCTGAGTTAGTTTTTTTTAAACATACCCCCTTCAAAACTAGTATTTTTTCGCAAATGGACTTAGCTTAGGCCCTAACCCTAGAACTGCATGCACCTATAGATCTAGAAGCCAGCATCTCACAAGCACCTTAGGGTACTTTTGATTGATAACCTAGTCTGGGTTGAGATGCTTAGGTCTATGCCTTGATTCAAGATGCTTTAAGTCAGTGCATCTGTCGTAATTGGGGCACTAAATATCAATTAAACAGTAATCAAGTTAAGTGTCAAGCTTAGAAAATCTAACTTGAACAGATCACTTAACTTGACTAACCCTAGCAAAAGCTACTGTTTATAACAGTTAGTAAGTAGTTAACTGGGTTAGACAGGACCCGAAAGAAAATTTTAAATTGATTTGGTCCAGTTTATACTTAGAATTAGTTAAATGCAGCACCTTACTGTTTATTACTCATTTTTTTTGCTATATTTTTTTTTGATATATGGCAAAGGGGGAGAGATTGGAAATGAGAGAAAAGAAGGGTTTAAAATTTAAATTTTTTTATCAAAATTAAAATTTTCAAAATTGTTATCTCCTTTTTCAAAATGTAAAGTTCTCTAAGTACTTAAGTTCTTTTTGAAAGTTAATTTCTATTTGAAATTATTCTAAGCACTTAACTCAAAATTGTTTTTTTGTTTTCGAAATTATTTTAAGTACTTACTCTAAAATTTTCTGGTGGAAAATTTTTTAAGTGTCAAAACTTCAAAATTCTCTTGAAAATTTTCTAAGTACTAAAGCTAAATGTGTTGAAAAATTTTCTAAGTGCCCAACTCAAAATATTTTGGAAATTTTTCTATCTTAAAAATCCCTTTTTGAAAATTTTCTAAGTATTGAAACCCTGAAAAACCTTTTCAATTTTAGAAACAAAAGACTTAGAAAAGTTTTCAAAACCCCCACGAACTTTTGAAAAACTCAGGGGGAGATTTCATCGAGGGGGAGGAAATTAAATCTGTTACTTTACCTATTCTTTAACTTATCTTTTTGAACCGGGTAGCCATAAATCAAAAAGGGGGAGATTGTTGGTGTAGACAACACCTAAGTCAAACCTGGGTTTTGATAATGGCAAAGGGTTCAGAAGTTAAGATGTTGTTATGTTCTAACTTGTTCACTGAGTGTGCAGGAAGAAGTACTAGGTACACTAGACAAGAAGTCCTGGCAAAGGGCTAGGCAAAGAAGTCCTGGTCAAGGACTAGGCAAGAAGACCTGATCGGAAGTCGGGCAAAGAAGTCCTAGTTGAGGACTGGGCATGAAGCCCTGGCAAAGGGCTGGGCAAAGAAGTCCTGGTCAAGGACTGGGCAAGAAGACCTGACCGGATGTCGGGCAAAGAAGTCCTGGTCAAGGACTAGGCAAGAAGACCTGACTAGAAGTCAGGCAAAGAAGTCTTGGTCGAGGACTGGGCATGAAGTCCTGGCAAGGGGCTAGGCACCGAAGACCTGACCGGAAGTTAGGCACGAAGACCTGGTTAGGGGGATCGGGCAAAAGTCCAACCGGAGGAGCCGGTTGGCAAAAGGTAAACTCTCCTGAGAGGAGTAGGTGAGGACGCGTTCCCCGTCGAGGGAACAGTAGGCGTCGGTTCGACCTAGGGTTCCATTTGGGAGACCCAAAGTCAAAACCAAGACAGCTACGACTGTAACTATTGTTTATTATGTTTTTGGTACTAACCTAAGTTGTAGGGTCGAAGGACTGATCGTCTGCAAGTGAAGGTGCTTCACTGGGCCTAGGCGCCCGAATGGAGACAGGCGCCCGAATGGGCTCAGGTGGCCAAGAGTTAAGGCAAAACCCAAAACATAGTTGCGAAGCCTCTGAGCCAAGCCGGATCAGGCGCTCGTGAGGTCACGGGTGCCCCCATCAGCTTAGGCGCCCAAGTGGGGAGGATAAGCTCTGACCGAGCCCGCGGATAAGGATTCGCAGATCGGAGGGCACGTGTCAGGCGCCCCCAACCTGTCAGGTGCCCGTATGAGCACTATAAAAGGGGCCCGACCCCAAGGCTTCAACAACACATTTTCTCAACGCTCTAAAGCTTTTTGTTCAAGCGCTACGCCTTGGCAAACTCTCACTTCGAGATCCAACACCGAAATACGATCTACATCAGGCGTCAGTAATGAAAAGTGTAGAAATTTCAATTTCCTGAAATACTGTAGAACTTAACTTGTAAATCCTTTTTACGCATTATAGTATTGCCCAAAGTAAATGGTCAAGGACCGTGGGCCTTGGAGTAGGAGCCGACCGCAACTCCGAACCAAGTAAAAATTGACTTGTGTTCTTGTGTGATTTATTTATTTCCGCTGCGGATCTGCTCTTTTTAATCCGAAATGTTTTAACGATATTCACCCCCCCTCTATCATTTTTCTCAATCCAACATAATTTTTCTATCAAAGTACTGCCTTTTTAAATCATATTATCTCTTTATCACTTTCAATTTCTATCACTTTCAAAATAGTTTTTTTTGAAAATAATATTTACTTGAGGTTGGAGAATTTCCAAGACACTTACGAAAATGTCCTTGTAGTTAACAAGGTTTCCTAGGATTGTGTCAGACTGGAAAAGAAACCAAGTCAAGTAAAATATTATGTTTTAAAAATAAGATTTTTCTAAGTACTTTCAAAATATGAGTCAAATAATATTTTTCAAAAATTCTAATATTTTTCAAAAGTACTTATACTCTTCAAAATTTACTAATATTTTTCAAAAAGTACTTATAACTTTAAAAAATGCTTATATTTCTCAAAAAGTACATGCATTTTTTAAAGATCATAATATTTCCCAAAAAAAAGGTACTTGCATTTTTCAAAGCTCATAACATTTTTCAAAGTACTTGCATTTTTCAAAGCTCATAGTATTTTCTCAAAAAGTGCAAAGTATCATTCAAAATACAATGCTTTTACAATATTTCTCAAAGTTCACTAGTTATTAAAGTGAAAATCTTTCTATGAGTAAATCTTTTGAGAATTTTTTCTAAATGAAAAGTTTTTCTAAAGCAATATTTTTTAAGTGAGAAGTTTTCTGAGTTTCAAAATACTTTCCTACAAATACAAAATACTTTTCAAAGTGAAATTCTTTTTGGGTGCAATTTAAGTACTTAGTTTTATGCTATGCTTTCAAAAAGTTATACTAAGTATTTTCAAAAAAGAACCAAATGTTTTCATTGTTGGTGCAAATCTTTTTGCTGATTTTTGATGTATGACAAAGGGGGAGAGTGAGGTTAAGTTAGAAATTTTTCATTTTTTTCCAAGGATCAATGAAAATCAAAATGTTTTTCTTCAAAAAGGGGAGAGTGAGCTTATGTTAGAAATACTTTTCTCCCAAAGATCAAAATGTATTTTCAAAACTTAGATCGATTTTTTATTTTCTTTTGATCCATAGGATAGTAATTTAGCCCTTTTAGCCAATCTAACTTAAGATATTGTCAAACATAAAAAAGGGGGAGATTGTTGGTGCAAGTTGCATCAGTGATGTCCTCCTCTAAATATTTTAATATTTGACAATATACTTAAGTCAGTGATACATTGAACAAAGAATAGGTTAGTCAAGAAAGGTGTAACAAAGTGAACCAAAGTCCTAGTTATCCTAGGCATGATGTCTTGGTTTGAAGAATTGGGCACTAAGTCCTGGTTCGAGGAATTTGGCACTAAGTCCTGGCCGAGGGTTGGGTACCGAAGACCTGGTTCGGGGAATTGGGCACGAAGTTCTGGCTGAGGGTTGGGCACCGAAGTCCTGGACCTAGGGTTTAGGCACGAAGTCTTGGTCTGAGGGATTGAGCAACATAGCTGAGCGATGACTAAGGACAGAAGTAGAGACGGGTCGAGGTTTGGACATCTCGAGATCCTAGAGTATCGGAGGCTAAGCAAAAGTCCACCCTAATGTACTGGGTGGCAACTATCTTCTGAAAGGAGTAGGTGAAAGGCTCGTTCTCGGGGGTGGGAACTTGCGTCGGTTTGACCTATGGATTCGTGGAGATCCGAAGTTAGAACCAAGTCCTTAACGTTAAGATTGTGTGTGTATTTGCTTTGTATTTGTGTATCTTGCAGGTACCTAGAATGGAAGACAAAGCAGGCAAACAACACACCACGTGGCTGGAACCCTGGCTGCTAGGCGCCCCCATTGAAGGAGGTGCCTAGATGGAGCTAGACGCCCCTATCAACTGGGGTGCCTCAATTAAAGAAGGTATAACATGCTTCCATTCAGGCGCCACAGATGATACAGGCGCCCTGGTTGAAAGTTGTATCTGCTGATGCGAGTTTGAAGCACAGATAGGCTTTGACGGGGTTCATTGAGGCGCCTGGGAGGTCCAGGGTACCCTGGTCAGATGCCTTATCGGCTGCGATGAGTTCGATGCGGAGATAAGGTTTGACCAAGCCCTTTGAGGTGCCCCGGTGATCACAGGCGCTCTAATGAAGCATATAAAAGGGGCATCAACCCCAAGGCTCATAACACAACATCCAAGATCATTCTGAGACTTCTGACTAATGACAAAGTGCTAACGGCGAGGCTCTGCGACCAAGGAAGCTCCGGGAGGAAGTGCGCGGCACTTCGGAGTTCCAGATCGGCCGAGACTTCAACTTTCGTTTGGTTTGAAATTTACAATTTCGCACTTATTTTTTATATATTCTGAGTGTAATTTCTGCACTGTAAGACGGGTTTCTCCGCATCCGAAAAGTTCGGAAACGAGACCATTAGTGGACGGGTGTTCCCTTGCTTAGGCCTTGGATGTACTGACCCTGGCGGTTGCGAACCAAGTAAAAAATCTCGTGTGCGCTGTGTTGTTTGTTTTCTTCGTTCTGCATATTTTTCTCTGCACTAACTCTGAGTCTATAACGAAGATCCGAAAGACGATTTTCACGAAAGATTTTACAGTCAATATTCACCCCCCCTCTATCGACGGCACCGGTCCTATAGATCATGTTATCAGTTCCTTGAAGGATATAAGTAGAGGCTCACAACCGAGATGGATTTGAACAAACCATTGGGATGGTTGTAGTGTAATTTGGTGTTGGTTTATCTTAACCATAGAATTACACTAGTGCACTTTGTGTCTATTGAGCAGGACCGACATAGAGGTGATTCAATTTATACTGACTTCATAATTGAATCAGACCTTAGTTATTATGAAGTACATGCTCTTAATTCCGATATAATAATGAGCACATGTACTTAATATTTATTTCTTTGATTTACCAATAGGCGAAATTTATTCGGTTAAATCGATAGGCCCGGTAAGTTGGGAAATAATATTATTTACATGGTGTGTCATTGATTATAGACGAAAATCGTGTCCTGGTGAGTCGGGTTGATGATGCCCCCTTGATGAGCTCATAATGTTCATTATTTTAAATCCTGCAGGTGGACTTGGACCGACATGATGATAAGGATGAGTGGCACTAATCAAGGAGTTAGATGTTGATTAATTAAATTGTCAATAATTTAAATTAATCAACGGGCATTCGATATCATAAACATGGGGAGATACGTGCACTCATAATATGTTGGACGAGGCTAATCGGTTAGACGAGGTTGATCGCTAGAACATCTTGGTTGTTCAAGCGATTGCTCGAATCAGTTAGCACGACGATGAGATAGTCGTTTGGGAGATAAGTCTCCATTCGGATTAATATTTTTAATTAGTGGACATGGAGAGGGTTCACATGCGCAACCCAGTATTCGCCTATGAAACCCACAACCATCAACTGGAATCAGAACGAGGATTCTGATTTTGTGTGTTTTCGATTTGCTTACATTGTGCACTTTATCATGTATTTTATTTTGCCGGATAATAGTAGGATGTGCGTAGGCTAACTCTTTGGTTGCAGGCACGAGATTCCAACTATTTTGGATAAAATAATGTTTGTATGTGATTGGTTGTGCATGTTTGTAAATTTATTTGAATCTTCAGGGTTTACGAGGCTAAATTTGGTATTTAATTTTTGTAATTAAATACGACACCTGTTTAGCCGCACTTTTTATTTACTTTCGATTTAGACTTGATGTACACTCCTTTGTGGAGCATAGGATCGATGGATGTAAATAAATAGCATTTTATCTCAGCTCGAAGATCCCTTCAATGGTGGCTTGCGCATGGTGTAGGGAGGAGCGGATGAGGTTGCGACACGACTGGAGGCATATTGAAGACTAAAGCCGTAATAGTTGGAAAAATTAGATTTTTCTTGTTTATTGCTTTTAGTTTATGTGCTTGTCGTGCTTGCATGAAAATTCCTCAATTATAAATATCTAAGTGGGAGAGGGACCCTAAGGGTCCCATGGCCTCCATTACTAATTTGACAAGTGATATGAACAAGCTTGCGCGTCAGCTCTGAGCGCCTTCCTCCCCATCGAATGGGCTTGTTTTGCAAATATTGGGTTAGACATGATTATAGGAAATTATTTAGGAGCGTGTGATTTTCCCCATCGGACGACACATAATCCGAGATAATTTTCTTAATATCGTGTAATGGTAAATACTTAGATGCAAATAATAGTATCCTCCCCATCGGAGTCACTGCTATTATTTGTAGGGCCGAAGAGGAACCAACTATTAATTTTATTTATCAAAAAGTTAGGTTGACAAGATAATAAAATTAATGGGTAAAATCTCCTCTTACAAATGCAGAATTCGTATACGTTCACACTATCATGGCATGAGAAATTCTCGGTGTTTTGAGGTGTTGGTTTATTTTAAAATTTATTATTTTGAGGAATCAATATTTATTGAAATCTAAAGTTTGTAATTATTGTGATTCTTAGGAAATTTTCAAAATGGCTTTCAACCCACTTGTTTGTAAAGAAAACGAACTTGTTGTCTCTAACTATACTGATTAGGAATCGATCCTGGACATTGTCTTAACTGCCCGGAATCCAAATGTGTACTTTTCAAGTTTTGTCCTGAAAAGCCTAGCGTAAATTATGATGAAGAGGATAAAGAACGCTTTAGGCAGTGGATAAATCAGACGAGATGGCGCAGTGTCATCAACATCAGCTTCTTCCACTAATTATGAAATGACGTTCAATCTCAAAGAATTCTTCGGACATCATAATCGGGTCGCTAGACAAGAGGCCATGAGGAACTTAATGACGACCACCATGATTGAGGGTATGCCCGTAAGTGAACATGTTATAAAAATGATGGTGCGGTTAAATGAGATGGAAATCGTTAGAGCAGAGATCGATGGGAAAACCCAGGTCGATATCATTCTCCAATCTCTACCAAAGAGTTTTGAGCAGTTTTGCCTAAGCTACAATATGAACAAACGTACATATTCATTGGCGCAACCTCTGATAGAACTCCAGGCGACAGAAGGGTTTCTCCTCAGAGTGCACATGTTTTCGTTGCTCAAAAGGTTTCTACTTCTAAACCGAATGGCAAGAAGAAGAAGAAACAAGCTGGGGCAAAGAAAGTGGCTGGATTACAGGGACCTCAGGATGGCGTGAAGAAGCCGAAAAGCAAGTAATTCACGTGCAAGCAGACTGGACATTGGAAGGCGGACTGTCCCCGCCGTCAGAAGAATAATTCAGGTGTATCTTTTTCTTTAGTCTTTGAAACATGTTTAGCGGTGTTATCTACCGGTATCTGGTGTATATATACGGGAGCCACTGATCATATATGCAATTTTTTGTAGGGGTTTCAGAAAACCCGACGACTAGCTGATTGAGAGATTACCATCTACATGGGTAATGCTGCGAAGGTGGCGGCTATTGCAGTAGGAGACGTTTATTTGTCTTTTGAGAGGAATAAAGTTTTAGTTTTAAGAAATTGCCTTTATGTACCTAGTTTCAGAATTTTTTTCGATTTCTAAAATAATAACGGATGGGTATTCTATTTCTTTTAATGACAGAGTTATATAAAAAGAAATAGATGTTGGTGCAGTCTGACCCTGATTGTTGTTTTGGTGTTGACATCGATTTTAGTTAGGTTGATGATTATGATGATTATGTGTAACGCCCGACTTTTTCCCACACCTTGTGGTGTGGCGAGAAAGGCGTCGTTACACTAAACATACATGTGCATAAAAACATCTTAATGCAGCGGAATAATTTTTTTTTCTTCTACACATACTTTTAACCATGCAACTAATATATGAAACATCTATACATGCCTAAACTTGTCACTCATGAACCTAGGGCCATTGGGCTTAGCATATTAACGACATGCATGACATCATAACCTAATCATTCCATAACTTATTCATCATCATCATAAGTAGCAAGTAACTTATCTGTAAACATAGCATCATGAGTCTTAAGTCATTCACTAGGCATAACTAGACCCGACCACGGTTCGGAATCGCCGGTTCGACGGTTCGGAACCGCCGGTTCGACGGTTCGTGGGAGGTCGACCCTTAACCTTAACCGCCCAAGACGGTTACGGTTCACGGTTCGGAACCGCCGGTTCACGGTCCGGTTCACGGTTCGCCACGGTTCGTCACGGTTCAAGATTATTATATTAAAAAAATTAAAAATTAAAAATTAAATTAAAAAAAATAAATTTTATTAAAAAAGGGCTTGCACTTATATAAGTTGCCTACGTATCCCCTTAGGGTATAGGGGAATCAAAGCCCACGTAGTTCTTTTACATTTTTACCCTTTTACATTTTTATATTTTTACCCTTTCTCACTCACTTGCATTTCCTCCCGTTCCCGTTGTATTTGTTCCTTCGGTATCAAATTCTTCGACTTCGTCTTCTGAAAGTTGCATTCCTTGGATTCGCTTCTCGGCTTTGGTCCAATCATCAAGTAATGCTTGAGCTTCCAATGAGTCGGGAGACATAGTTGATCGTCGTTCATCTAATATGTTGCCGCCGGCACTGAACGTCTGCTCCACAGCAACAGTCGACACTGGAGAAGCTAGAATTTCTTTTGCGATCACGGAGAGAACGGGAAAACTTTGAGCCTTCTGTGACCACCACTTCAAGATGTCGAAGTCTTCGCTATCTGCTTCATTAAAATCAAAAGAAGTCGTAAAATAATTCTCAAGTTCCTGTGTGGAACTTGAGGATCCTCGTGGACGTTTCGTCCGTTCTTTTAATAAAAGTTGGGCTTTTGTAAGTTTTATATTAGTAGTAGTAGGTTGTTGTGTTTCAGAAATATTAGTTTGTGTTCCATATTTAACATAATATTGATTGTAAAGATCATATAAATAATTTCTAATATTATATACAATATTAGCTGGATCCGGAGAGGAAGAATCCTTAATAGGAATTAATGCGTCATAATATAAAGTTAGCATTTCTTGTAAAACTTCTAATTTAAATCTAGGATCTAAAGCAAATGCAATTAAATAAATTTCAGGAATTAAATAAAAATATTTTTCCCATTTAGTTTTCATAGCTATTATACATAAATTTAAAGCTTCATCATTTGCATGTTCATTTAATATTAATACTATACTACAAAAATTTACTAAAATTAAATGAGCAGTAGGATAATAAACACCTGAAAGTTGTTCAGTTACATCGTTAAAAACTTTTAAAATTTCACAAATACTACTACAAATATTCCATTGTTGTGAAAATAAATATATATTAGTATTACTATTTTGTGCAAAAAATAAACATAATAAATCTTTATATTGAAAAGAATCTTGTAATAATTGATATGTTGAATTCCAACGTGTTGGAACATCACGTGGAAATTTTTTTGGTCGCATTCCATTAGCTTTACAAAATCTACCCCATTGTTTCATCATAGATGGATGGGACCATAAGTATGAAATTGCGGTTCTAATTGGTTGAATATAATTTTGTAAAAGTTTTAATCCATCTTGAACACATAAATTTAAAATATGACATACACAACGAATATGAAAAAATAAACCACCAATGACAGGTTGACAAATAAATTTTAATTCATCTATTGAAGCGGTATTAGAACTAGCATAGTCTAATGATATTGAAAAAATTTGATGAGTCAATCCATATTCTTCTAAAACTATGTGTAATAATTGTGCAATGTTATGAGCAGTGTGTGATTCATCAAAAACTCTATAAGCTAATAATCTTTTTTGAAGGATCCAAGAGTTATCAATCCAATGGCATGTTATACCCATATAAGAATGAGTTTGCCAATGATCACTCCAAATATCGGAACATAAAGAAACTTTATTATTTAATTTACTAAATTCTTCTATTAAATTCTTTTTTCCTTGTTTTACTAATCTTTTAATTGTACGTGTTAGTGTAGTCCTAGGTACACGTTTAGCAGCAGGATTAAGAGATTCTTTACAAAAATCTTCAAATGTGCATTTAGATCCAAAACTAAAAGAAAGATGTTCTACGGAAACAAATTTAGCTAATGATTCTCTTAATTTATTATCTGAATATAAAAATAAACCAGAATCAGTACTACTACCGCTAGAAAATCTAGATAATTGTGTTTGAGATCGGTCAAGCCCATATTCCGTCGGGTGCTTCGTTTCTACATGTCGTTTCAACGACCCATAGCCGCCGCCGGCTTGGAATTTGTAGGAAGCATTACAATGCTTGCATTTTGCACGCATTTCTCCCGACGGAAGTGTGACTTTCTCAAAATGTTTAGTAAAAATAGACGATTTTAAAGGAGCATTATCCCGAACCTTAGAAGTAATCGCATCGGTACTTCCTTGCGTTTCGGGGATCGGAGGGTGTTGGGGCTGAGCCTCGGTCTCATCATCGGTGGATTGAATTTGAAGGTTGGGATCCTCGTATGCAATTTCTTTTCCCCTCCGAGATCGAGATGATGAAGCTCCGCGTCCGCCTCCGTGACCTCCTTCCATTATCGTCGACGTCGATGAAGAACGTGAAGAGAATTTGAGAGTTAGAGAGTTGAGAATGAGAGATTGAGAGAAGAGAAGTTTTGTGAGTGAAAATGATGAAATGAGCTCCCTATTTATAGAGTTCGGATCATAACGGTCACTAAATCCTAGCCATTGATCAAAAAACGGTCAAATGATCTCATCCGTCCAAAAAAAAACAAAAAAAAAAACTCAAACGGCACTGAACCGGCGGTTAACCGCCGGTTCAGTGCCGTTGGAACCGGCGGTTAACTGCCGGTTCACGTGAACCGGCGGTTAACCGCCGGTTCACGGGTTCTGGCGCTCGGAACCGGAACTGGCCCGGCATCTTGCCGGGCCGGTTCCGGTTCAGCCCGGCGAACCGGGTCAACGGGCCAACCGGCCAGTTGACCCGGGCCGGTTCCGGGCCGGGTCCGGGCTGGACCCGGCCCGTGGTCGGGTCTAGGCATAACCATTATAAACATAACATAAAATCTAAGGAGGCATTTCCAACACCCAAGACATGCAATGTGTGCAAATAAAAGGATCCTTTGCCAAGTCACTGTCACCCACACACATGCTCTTGCCCCTCCTGCTGCTTCCCTTAGTAACTTCTTGCTTGATCTGCGGTACGAGGAAAATAAGACTATAAGCACACAGGCTTAGTAAGACCCTTTTCCTACTCTCTAAAACCATACGTCACTTAAACATAAACATATCAAGTATCTGACATATCATAATTCTGAACATAAAGCATAAGCATAATCTTGGCGTAAGTCATAACCATATGAGCAACTAACCTAGCATGATTCATAACATAAACATAAATCTACAACATACCTAGCATAGTATAATTCTTAACATACATGAGCATGAAACATACTTATCATGACATCTTTCTTAGCCTACACGAATGTGAAACATATTTATCATGGCATATTTATTAGCATACATGAACATGGAACCTACTTATGCATGGCATCATTCTTAGCATACATGAACATGGTCTTAACATAACATAAGCATAAAATATACTTACCCTGGCGTGATGCATGACATGAATGAATGCATGAGTAAAATGCATTTACTACATAAGGATGCTTAGTTTTGAAATCATACTTTTAAATGCTTAACATAAACATAACATCATTGGGGTCCCCGGCTTGTACCACATACATACATCATAAGCGCGCATCCCTAAGTAAATACGAGGTAGCGAGCCCCGACCTACTAGGGTAGGAACAGCATAGTCAGTAGTTCCAAAAACCGGGGCGTTCTTAAGGTGCTCATCCCTGTTGGACAGCTTCGGTAGTCCCAGAACCGTGGACAGCTTCGGTAGTCCAGAACCGGGGCGTTCTTAAGGTGCCCATCCCTTGGACCCTTACTTCGGTCCGGTACAAGCCCATTCATGAAAATAAAATACTATACATACTTCATCATTCATACTTATTTCATAACATCGTTATGCCTTCATCATTCATACTTAAGGCATAACCATCATCTTCATTCATACTTATCATTCTTTGTTCATAAAATAGAATGTACATGCATAATCATGTTTCTAGTCATAAACATTATCTTGGTTCATAAAGCTTGCATGATCATGATACATAAATAAACACGCACTTCATACATGATACCTTTCATCTAGCATACATAATCTTAGTAGTCGTCATAAAGCATGGATGGTAAGCTACATATAACATGGCACATACTACTAGGGTTCATGGCATTCATCATAAAACATGCATATACCTTCATAAAGCCATAAATATATTCCAAGCATTTATCAACATACATGCATCATTCTATTTATCATAACATACTCCTACATCAATTATATATATCCATGGTATATGATCTAAATATTCATGAGTAAAACATAACATAAAGTCTAACTTACAAGGTCATGTTACATAACACATAAACTAAGATTTTTGTAACATAAAGATCCTTACATCATGCTTAACTATGTACTAACATCATGGTAACTTATAAACATGCATCCTTGAGACCCTAACCCAAACCAAACCCTAGGTTTGGGTATTGGCCGAAACCTTAAGGACCATGGGTCCTTAGAAAAAATTTCCATAGTCATGGTTATCATCCAACCCTTACATATCATGCCATAGGAAACCCATTTGGACCCTTGATTGAATTTAACACTAAGCCTTAGACCTAGAACATAGTGTGGCCGAAACCCTATAAGGGTAACAAGCCCATAGGAAAATTCATATAAATCATCATTTTCATCCATATTATATCATAGCAAGACATACTAAGCATGCTTGAAGAGTTGAAGATTAAATCTAACCCTATACTTGAAGGTGGCCGAAACCCTAAGGGGTTCTTAGGGTGCTTTAAAACTTCCCAAAGTTTTACCTTTTGTGCTTAACTTATCATAAATAAACATTTGGAAGCATAAGAAAAGTTTTTAACATGATCTTTCGCCCAATATCTTGCATGGCCGAAAACTCCATAAACCCTAACTTTAGATTTCCAACCATGGGATGCCAACAAGAACATCTATCATGTTAAACAACTCGTAAACTATCGTACCACAGGTGAGAGGGGTCTTACCTTCCCTTATCTTGGATCTAATCCTTGAATAGAAAAAATAAAAAGAACCTTCTTGACTCTAATCCTCTTCTTAGCCCTTGTAGTCTAGTAGATAACCCTTAGATCTTGGAGATGAAGCCTTCTTGTGAAACTTTTCCAAAGGAAAATGGGGCTTGTGGGTTTCGGCTAGGAGAGGGAAGAAGAAGGAGAGAAGGCTTGGTGGATAAGAAGAAGAGAAATCTTAATTGGTAAGTTACTACTCCTCTCCTTTATTCACCATGAAGTGGGCAAGTGAAGAGTCATAGTGTCTCTTCCCTTGGTGACTCTTCATTTTTCCTAAGCCTTAACCAAAATCCACTTCATTCTCTACTAGCACTCCCTTGCTAGGTGAATTGGTTAGTACATGCATGGTGGTACCATAGGTCCAAGGTTCAATCCTTGGTGCATGCACTTTATTTTTCTATTTTATTTTATTTTATTTTATTTTTATTTTATTTTCGAAAATTCCCTAAAAATTCACCCATGATCATACTAATATTCCTAATTAAAACATATTTATATTTATATTAAATTTCACCTAAAATCCACTAATAACCATGGTCTTGGAAAAGCCCATTAGTACTTAGCTTCTCAATTTAAATGAGAGATTATGGATAATTAGGCTAAAGTTCGTACTAGTATCTCTAGGTTCCTCAAAAATATCTAGACATGATCAATATTTTTAAAGAAAATATTGAGGGAATTTTTCGGGTCGTTACAATCCCCCATACCTCATGAAAGTTCGTCCTCGAACTTAGAATATCTCCGGGTACTTGCGTCTCATCTCGTCCCCGCGTTCCCAGGTAGTTTCCTCGAACCGTTGACATTGCCATAGGACCTTGACTCAGGGTACCCCCTTGTTCCTTAGCTTTTTGTCTAGTAGTTATGCAACTCTTAGATCAAAATTTCTACATCTCTACGATTTCTAAGTACCATACTAACTGCTTCTACTCTTCATGATATCATATCATTTTATTCGTTTTGCTACATCTCTATGTTTAGGTGCTTCTAATACATAACTATGATTTCATCTCAAACATCTTTTTCCATACACATTATAGCAAATCTTAGTAGCTTGACAACAATCTACATGGATTCTCTTGCAATTTGTTTTTTTCTCTCTAGCTCTACTTGTTTATCACTGTTTCTATTACTTATTGTCATAATTTTGTCTACTATTAAGCTGCACACGGAAGACTATAATTTAATGTATTCCTGGTTAATTTCATTTGCTACTTCAAACAAGACTCTAACTTCCACTTACTATGCACAAGTTTATCATCTATGCACCATCTTATTACTCCGAAGCTCTTCTCAATTAGCACTAATTTCAATGTCTCTGCTTCTCACATACATCTTTTATCTGTATTAAACTAAACGAAAATTACAATTATTATTATATGATTCTCTTTTATTACATTCAGTATCACACTTCAAATCTACTCCTTGACAACATAATTACAGCTTTATATAAGTACAACTCTTCCTCCTTTCTACTCGAATCCCGTTACCCCTTTTTCCGAGAATTATTCTTACTTTATTAATCTTAGTTCTTTTATTATCTATTTTAATAGTATATTCGTTTCTATGTAACATAACTTCTCAGAGTACATAAACTCATGTATCGCTTATCATATTACTTCCTATTCTAGTTATTTAAGCTACTTACTTTGTTTTAACTAACTAACCTATAATACATACAGTCTCCATTAATTATGCTAAAATTTCTCAATTAAATTCATAAAATACTATATTTAAACCCATAACCAGATAACTAGTCTTTGACTAATAATCTATTCTAACCTAAAAGCTAACTCGAAACACTTGTATCCAGGATTTTACTATTTAGTTTAAACTAAATATAACATGCTAATATCTTTACTTTTTATCAACCTAACACCATAATTTTTTTTTAAAGAATATTATGCGCTAAGCTTGCTTATTTAATTTTTTGCTACTATCTTTACTCTACTGTTTTTATGTCATCCTGAAAAAACTACCCACTTCAGTTAATTTATTATCTAATAATATAATGGACATCAAATCTACCTACTCTACTTTGTTTTCTCACATCTATCTATTTCCAGCCAAGTGACTTACATACACTAACTACTTTTATCCATCATTCCTCGCTCTTATCTAAATCTAATCCACTAGACAATTTAACTCAACCTAAAAGACAACATCTCTTCTTCTCAATCCATGTTAACAATTCTCTTACTACACAGTAATTCCTATTTATTTATCAAGTCGTTCCTTTCCACTCAGAGTTTTCCATCAAGCAGTCAAAATTTAAAAATTCGATAACATTACTCATTTCTACCTTAACTATCGTCTCTTCTTTTTTTTTTCTTCCATTTACATGTAAACTATACTTTCTATGCTCTCTCCATATCTACTCTAACTATCACACAATCTATCAAGTGATAAATAATATTATCTAGTACCTAATATAACTCTTCTATATCAATCGCGCTCTTCGCTTTATTAGTACTCTATCTTTCTGCTCTTCTAGATACTCACCGCTTCTTACTACCACTTCATAGTTGTTCATCATCCACATATTAAATACGGTATTCTCTCGCAATTACAAGCCTAATCTCAAATTCTTTTCTCTTACAGTTTTAGTCTTGGTAGTCTCATTAATTCTGTTACTCTATCTTCTAGCCATGCTTTTCTTCATAAAAGACAAGTATGGATAATATAAGTTATTGTTATTCCTACCCCCATATTAAATTCTAAATTATAGGAAAAATAAAATATCGTTCACATTTACATATCCTAAAGTACTTTTCATCATAAAACATCGTTCATTGCATATTATAGAACCATAAGGTATCCTAAAAATGCATACTACCATAAAATACGCAGAGAGGTACTTACTTGGAAGCGGCAGGACGAAGGCTTGATGTGTGTGTAGTGAGATGGCAACGACACTGATACCAACCTGTAACGCTCGACTTTTTCCCACACCTTGTGGTGTGGCGAGAAAGGCGTCGTTACACTAAACATACATGTGCATAAAAACATATTAATGCAGCGGAATAATTTTTTTTTCTTCTACACATGCTTTTAACCATGCAACTAATACATGAAACATCTATACATGCCTAAACTTGTAATTCATGAACCTAGGGCCATTGGGCTTAGCATATTAACGACATGCATGACATCATAACCTAATCATTCCATAACTTATTCATCATCATCATAAGTAGCAAGTAACTTATCTGTAAACATAGCATCATGAGTCTTAAGTCATTCACTAGGCATAACCATTATAAACATAACATAAAATCTAAGGAGGCATTTCCAACACCCAAGACATGCAATGTGTGCAAATAAAAGGATCCTTTGCCAAGTCACTGTCACCCACACACATGCTCTTGCCCCTCCTGCTGCTTCCCTTAGTAACTTCTTGCTTGATCTGCGGTACGAGGAAAATAAGACTATAAGCACACAGGCTTAGTAAGACCCTTTTCCTACTCACTAAAACCATACGTCACTTAAACATAAACATATCAAGTATCTGACATATCATAATTTTGAACATAAAGCATAAGCATAATCTTGGCGTAAGTCATAACCATATGAGCAACTAACCTAGCATGATTCATAACATAAACATAAATCTACAACATACCTAGCATAGCATAATTCTTAACATACATGAGCATGAAATATACTTATCATGACATCTTTCTTAGCCTACACGAACGTGAAACATATTTATCATGGCATATTTATTAGCATACATGAACATGGAACCTACTTATGCATGGCATCATTCTTAGCATACATGAACATGGTCTTAACATAACATAAGCATAAAATATACTTACCCTGGCGTGATGCATGACATGAATGAATGCATGAGTAAAATGCATTTACTACATAAGGATGCTTAGTTTTGAAATCATACTTTTAAATGCTTAACATAAACATAATATCATTAGGGTCCCCGGCTTGTACCATATACATACATCATAAGCGCGCATCCCTAAGTAAATACAAGGTAGTGAGCCCCGACCTACTAGGGTAGGAACAGCATAGTCGGTAGTTCCAAAAATCGGGGCGTTCTTAAGGTGCCCATCCCTATTGGACAGCTTCGGTAGTCCCAGAACCGTGGACAGCTTCGGTAGTCCAGAACCGGGGCGTTCTTAAGGTGCCCATCCCTTGGACCCTTACTTCAGTCCGGTACAAGCCCATTCATAAAAATAAAATACTATGCATGTTTCATCATTCATACTTATTTCATAACATCGTTATGCCTTCATCATTCATACTTAAGTCATAACCAACATCTTCATTCATACTTATCATTCTTTGTTCATAAAATAGAACGTACATGCATAATCATGTTTCTAGTCATAAACATTATCTTGGTTCATAAAGCTTGCATGATCATGATACATAAATAAACACGCACTTCATACATGATACCTTTTATCTAACATACATAATCTTAGTAGTCGTCATAAAGCATGGATGGTAAGCTACATATAACATGGCACATACTACTAGGGTTCATGGCATTCATCATAAAACATGCATATACCTTCATAAAGCCATAAATATATTCCAAGCATTTATCAACATACATGCATCATTCTATTTATCATAACATACTCCTACATCAATTACATATATCCATGGTATATGATCTAAATATTCATGAGTAAAGCATATCATAAAGTCTAACTTACAAGGTCATGTTACATAACACATAAACTAAGATTTTTGTAACATAAAGATCCTTACATCATGCTTAATATGTACTAACATCATGGTAACTTATAAACATGCATCCTTGAGACCCTAACCCAAACCAAACCCTAGGTTTGGGTATTGGCCAAAACCTTAAGGACCATGGGTCCTTAGAAAAAATTTCCATAGTCATGGTTATCATCCAACCCTTACATATCATGCCATAGGAAACCCATTTGGACCCTTAATTGAATTTAACACTAAGCCTTAGACCTAGAACATAGTTTGGCCGAAACCCTATAAGGGTAACAAGCCCATAGGAAAATTCATATAAATCACCATTTTCATCCATATTATATCATAGCAAGACATACTAAGCATGCTTGAAGAGTTGAAGATTAAATCTAACCCTATACTTGAAGGTGGCCGAAACCCTAAGGGGTTCTTAGGGTGCTTCAAAACTTCCCAAAGTTTTACCTTTTGTGCTTAACTTATCATAAATAAATATTTGGAAGCATAAGAAAAGTTTTTAACATGATCTTTCGCCCAATATCTTGCTTGGCCGAAAACTCCATAAACCCTAACTTTAGATTTCCAACCATGGGATGCCAACAAGAACTTCTATCATGTTAAACAACTCGTAAACTATCATACCACAGGTGAGAGGGGTCTTACCTTCCCTTATCTTGGATCTAATCCTTGAATAGAAAAAATAGAAAGAACCTTCTTGACTTTAATCCTCTTCTTAGCCCTTGTAGTCTAGTAGATAACCCTTAGATCTTGGAGATGAAGCCTTCTTGTGAAACTTTTCCAAAGGAAAATGGGGCTTGTGGGTTTCGGCTAGGAGAGGGAAGAAGAAGGAGAGAAGGCTTGGTGGATAAGAAGAAGAGAAATCTTAATTGGTAAGTTACTACTCCTCTCCTTTATTCACCATGAAGTGGGCAAGTGAAGAGTCATAGTGTCTCTTCCCTTGGTGACTCTTCATTTTCCCTAAGCCTTAACCAAAATCCACTTCATTCTCTACTAGCACTCCCTTGCTAGGTGAATTGGTTAGTACATGCATGGTGGTATTATAGGTCCAAGGTTCAATCCTTAGTGCATGCACTTTATTTTTCTATTTTATTTTATTTTATTTTATTTTTATTTTATTTTTGAAAATTTCCTAAAAATTCACCCATGATCATACTAATATTCCTAATTAAAACATATTTATATTTATATTAAATTTCACCTAAAATCCACTAATAACCATGGTCTTGGAAAAGCCCATTAGTACTTAGCTTCTCAATTTAAATGAGTGCGGTGGTAATCGACTTTTACTTTATTAAATTAAAATTATATTGTAATAAAATATGATTATTTACTTCGATAATAAAATTTGATGGTGAAGTAATCAAAAATAAAATACTTCATCCATTTAAATTGTGATGAAGTTAAAAAATATATTTACTTCATCACAATTTAATAATTGTGAAGTCGTTTCAAATTTATTACCTCTGTATCATACAAAATAATGAAGTATTTGAAATCGATTACTGTGCCAATAAACGTATATGATGAAGTAACATAATACTATATACTTCGATAAATATAAATACTGGCGAAGTTATAAAAATATATTTGCTTCGATAATTAATGTAAACTGTGAAGTTACATATCATATATTACTTCGTCGCATTACAATACTACTAAAGTAACAGATATTTTTTTACTTCGATAATTAATTTAAACTGTAAAGTTTTATATCATTGATTACTTCAGCACTTTACAAAACCAACGAAGTAAAAGACAAGTTTTTACTTCAGAATCGGTCCAAATCTGAACCGGTTTGCCTCTTTGAACCGGTAAAAGACTTCATTAATTTCATGGATATGACTTCGGTTATATGGCGAAGTAAAATAATCCCTTTTTTACTTCACGTGCGTCTACTTCGGTAATTATCTATCTATGACTTCGGTGAATATACGAAGTAAATTAAGGAAATTCTACTAGTGTAGTATCTCTAGGTTCCTCAAAACTATCTAGACATGATCAATATTTTTAAAGAAAATATTGAGCGAATTTTCCGTGTCGTTACATTATGATTAAGTCCTGATCGGGGATCAGGCATGGTATGGAAAATCCTAGCTTGGAGGGCTAGGTGTTGGAAAATCCTAACCTAGAGGGTTAGGTGTGGAAAATCCTAGCTTGGAGGGCTAGGTGTTGAAAAGTCCTAATTTGGAAGGGTTGGGCGAAAAGTCCTAGCTTGGAGGTCTAGGTGAAAAGTCCTAACCTGGAGGGTTAGGTGAAAAGTCCCAACTTGGAGAGTTAGGTGAAAAAGTCCTGGCGTGGAGGGTCAGGTATTAGCTTGGAGGGCTAGGTATGGAAAGTTCTAACTCGGAAGGTTGGGTGAAAAGTCCTAGCATGGAAGGTTAGGTGAAAAGTACTAACTTGGAGGGTTAGGTGAAAAGTCCCAACTGGAGAGTTAGTGGAAAAACCCTGGCTTGGAGGGTCAGGTCCTAGCTTGGAGGGCTAGGTTGGATGAAACCCTAGCTTGGAGAGCTAGGTTGGAGCCCCTGGATTGGTCTAGTGACCGATCAGGGAGTTGGCACGGTGCTCCTTCGTGGATTGGTCTTGTGACGGCCCGACTTCTTCTCTCTACCCTCTCTACTTAAGCCGGGTCGTCGCTTGCTGCTTAACCTCAACTTTACCTTACCCTTAGCCTTAGGTTACACCTTCTCCTTGTCTTATTACGGACCGTTACGCCATTACTCCTCCGCTACTTTGAGGCATGGCGAAATGCGGAATTTCTTTTTTTTCCTACCTTGGACGAACCGTTACCTTGTCTACTACTTGGTAAATCATACTATCTCTGAACCGGGAAGGACACGCCCAAGGCGTGTTGACTGACACGCCCGTGGTCCCGGCTGTGCTGGCTGACACGCCCGTGAGGCGGATGGGCACGCCCGCGTCTATCACCGCAGAGGTCTGCCAGTGAACGACACGCCCGGGGCGTGCTGAAGAGCACGCCCGTGCCCGTGTCCTCCTCTGCTACTGAAGCAAAGAAAGTGCAGCGGATAAAACTTAATTCAAAAATTCACAGAACATATCGTTTCAAGCCATACACGGACATAGCACCATTTCTATACTCCATACTAGTTTTCTAACCATTTTAGCCAATCAAGACAACTTCTTCAACTTGCCGTTAGGACTTTTACGGAACCCAACCAAACTAACCAAACATATGGAAAATCATAAGTAAACATCTTCAAGCTGTATCAACTTCCTACTCTATGCGGAAATTAAACACATTGGTTCACTCTTTACCATTCACAACATAAAACTAAATGTTTCTAAATACCGAAACTCTACTCATACTCAATCCAACGGATCTTTTTCCCCGGTTCCACCTCCACTGAACATCAATGCAAGTCCTGTCGCCTCCCAACTTACGCTTTCTCTTTTCCCTTATCTGCAATAGAAGGAACATGCAACTAATAAGCACAATGCTTAGTAAGTAAATCCCTACTCACAAAATCACGATATCAATACTAAACATGCTCATTTCAAGGAACGATTTAAAACTTTACTTACTTCAAAACTTACAACTAAATATGCTTACAACTTGAATCACTTTATCATGCTTGTTAATGTATCAATGTACACAACTAACCATGCTTACTACTTGAACTACTTTATCATGCTTGCATTGTAACAAGGTACACATATAATAATTAAACACTTTCTCCAAAAAGGAACTACTTGATCATACTTATATACTTGAAAATAATAATCAACTTTCTCTTTAGGCCTTGACATTGTACCATGGTATCAGTGTACCAACTACGCGCTTTTCTAATAGGTTGCGAGGTAGCTAGCCACCGCACCCCATTAGAACTTTACTTTCTAACTTTCGATGGGCCTTACATTTGCTCGGTACATGTCTCTTTCTCAAAGTAAAATACTTTTCTTACTTACCATACTTAAACTTATCACTTTACTTGTTTTTGCATATATTTGCATGCTAAAAACCTTTACTTTTCTCACTTTAACTTTCCATCGAGCACCTTGTGTGCTCCTTAACTTAAATTCACTCTTAGGTCTTTTCATAAGTATGAAAACTCATCATGCTTGGCCTACATACATTCAATACAAACAAATTGAATTTCTAACATGATAAAACATGCAACTTTAATAGCTAAAACATAGAATAGCAAAATTCTCTTCACCATGCTTCCACTTTTCGAAAACTAGGGTTCTACAATGAGAATTTCGAAACGAAACTACTCCTATTGCAGGTGAGCGATTTACTTACATCGTTCTTGAAGAAAACTCACAAAAATAGGGAGAAAACTCCCTAACAAAATCCTTTTTCTTCCTCCTTGTAAAAAGCTTCCACCTTTAGCCCTAGGAAGGAACCCTAGATGCTTCTACTCAAGGGGAAAGAGAAGAAACGAAGAAGAAGACCCCTTGAATCCTCTGTTTTCGCAACCTCCTCGCCTCTCTTCTTCTCTCGCGCAGCCCCCAACCCTAGTTTGGGTTTTCACGCGACTTAAGGGGGGCTTAAATACCTCTTAATGAAAAAGCTTAACTACTCTATAACATTATTTCTCTCCTTCCTTTTCTGTGCTTGATACCCTAGCCCAGCTGGTTCGTTGGCTTCCCTTCCTCGCTGTGGTCGCGGGTTCAATCCCCGGCTGCCCCTTTAACGTTTTTTCCCTTTTTTTTTTTTTTATTTCTTTCTCCTTTTTCTAAAATACCAAACGGACTCGGAAAATTCCATAAAAATACTCTAAAAATTCCTAAAAATATCTAGAATATTTCTAAACCATTTTTAAATAATTCTAAGGACTTTAAGAACTAAAAATGGGAATTTTGGGGCGTTACAATCCTCCCTACCTTATAAAAAGTTCGTCCTCGAACTTAGAACAGCTCTGGATACCTTTGCCTCATGCTCTCTTCTGATTCCCAAGTTGCCTCTTCATACTTCTGATTCAGCCATAAAACTTTTACTAGTGGTACCACTTTGTTCCTCAGCTTCTTATCTGCTCGATCTATTATCTGAATAGGTCGACTCTCATAACTGAGATCTTCTTGCACTTGTACCATCTGTGGCTCAATCACTTGGTTGGCATCTGGGATATGCTTCTTTAGCATTGAGACATGAAACACATTGTGTATTGCTGACATTTCTGAGGGTAGCTCCAACTCATAAGCTACTTTACCAACTCTCTTTATCACTGGGTAAGGTCCTACGTATCGAGGACTTAGCTTGCCTTTCTTACCAAATCTCATCACTCCCTTCATAGGTGCTACTTTGAGGAAAACTGTATCCCCAACTTCAAACTCCAACGGCCTACGACGTACATCTGCATAACTCTTCTGCCTACTCTGAGCAGTCTCTATCCTCTGGCGGATGCTCCTGATTGCTTCTGTGGTATCCTCTATAAGATCAGTCTGAGATCCCATTTCTTTCTTCTCACTACTCTCATACCAACAGAGGGGAGATCTACACTTCCTCCCATAAAGAGCTTCATAGGGTGCCATCCCAATAGTAGCTTGGTAACTGTTATTGTAGGCAAACTCTGCTAAACTTAAATACTTGCACCAACTGCCCTTGAAATCTAATGCACAAGCTCTGAGCATATCCTCTAGAATCTGATTCACTCTTTCTGTCTGTCCATCAGTCTGGGGATGGAAAGCCGTGCTAAACTTCAGTTTGGTGCCTAGCGCTGTCTGTACACACTCCCAAAAGTGTGAAGTGAAACGACCATCCCTATCTGAGATAATGGTCTTCGGAACTCCATGTAGTCGGATCACTTCCTGTACGTATAACTGAGCTAACTTCTCAATTGAGTAAGATACTCTGATCGCCAAAAAGTGGGCGGACTTGGTCAATCTGTCTACTATCACCCAAATAGCATCATAGCCATTAGTTGTCTTTGGTAGACCAACTATGAAATCCATGGCTATATCTTCCCACTTCCACTCTGGAATCTGAATGGGTTGTAGAACACCTCCTGGTCTCTGGTGTTCTGCTTTAACTCTCTGACATGTCAGGCAGGTGCTGACATACTTAGCTATGTCTCTCTTCATTCCTGACCACCAAAATCTTCTTTTCAAATCCTGGTACATCTTAGTGGAACCAGGATGCATTGAGTAGGGAGTTCCATGGGCTTCTTCAAGAATCTTCTTTCTCAGCTCTTCATGATTGGGAACACACAAACGGTCACCATAATAGAGTATCCCACTGTCAGATACCCTAAACTCTCTACTCTCTCCTTCTTGCATCTCCTGCTTGATCCTTTGGATATCAAAATCCTCAGCTTGCTCTTTCTGTATCTCTTCAAGCAAAGTCGACTCTAGTGTCAATAGGGCTAGCTGTCCATCAATAATCTCCACTCCATACTCCACTATCTCCTTCTGTAATGGTGGTGCCAATGATGATAGGGACATCAAAGTGGCACAAGTCTTTCTACTCAGTGCATCTGCTACTCTATTTGCCTTACCCGGGTGGTAAAGAATCTCACAGTCATAGTCCTTCACTAACTCGAGCCACCTTCGCTGTCTCATATTGAGGTCTTTCTGAGTGAAGAAATATTTCAGACTCTGGTGGTCTGTATAAATCTTACACTGCACTCCATACAAGTAATGCCTCCATATCTTTAGAGCGAAGACCACAGCTGCCAATTCCAAGTCATGAGTGGGGTAATTCTTTTCATAATCCTTGAGTTGTCTGGAAGCATAAGCTATAACTTTGCCTTCTTGCATAAGGACTGCTCCAAGTCCTAGCTTTGATGCATCACTGTATATATCAAAGCTCTTATCACCTTCGGGTACTGTAAGGATAGGAGCGCTGGTCAGTCTTTTCTTCAACTCAAGGAAACTCTGCTCACAGTTCTCAGTCCACTCATACTTCTTGTTCTTTCTGGTGAGGGCTGTAAGCGGAGAAGCTATCTTCGAAAAGCCTTCCACAAACCTTCGGTAGTATCCTGCTAATCCCAGAAAACTCCTAATCTCACTGGCATTCTTCGGTGGACTCCAATTACTAACTGCTTCAATCTTGGCTGGGTCTACCATTATTCCTTCTTTGGAAATAATGTGGCCTAGAAAGGCTACCTGGTCGAGCCAAAACTCACACTTTGAGAATTTGGCGTACAACTCCTTCTGCTGCAAGATCTTCAATACTATCTTCAGGTGTTCTTCATGTTCTTCCTGAGTCCTTGAATACACTAGAATGTCATCAATAAAGACAATGACAAACTTATCCAGAAAATCCTTGAACACTCTATTCATCAAATCCATAAACGTCGCAGGGGCGTTCGTCACTCCAAAGGGCATGACCACAAACTCATAGTGCCCATATCTCGTACTGAAAGCAGTCCTTGGCACATCACTCTCCTTTACTCTAAGCTGATGGTAACCTGATCGCAGGTCTATCTTGGAGAACACTATGGCTCCCTTCAGCTGGTCAAATAAATCATCTATCCTCGGCAAAGGATATTTGTTCTTGATAGTCACCTTATTCAAAGCTCGGTAATCTACGCACATTCGCATAGATCCATCCTTCTTCTTAACGAACAATACAGGAGCTCCCCAGGGTGAATGACTAGGGCGGATGAAACCCTTGTCGAGCAGCTCTTGTAATTGTTCTTGCAGTTCCTTCAGTTCTGCTGGTGCCATGCGATAAGGTGCCTTTGAAATTGGGTTGGTTCCTAGAACCAACTCAATTTCAAACTCAATTTCCCGATTGGGAGGGAGTCCCGGTAGCTCTTCAGGAAACACCTCAGGATAGTCGCAGACTACTCTCACATCTTCTTTCTTTAATTCTTCTCTTTGACTTACATCCACTATATGAGCTAGAAAACCAGAACATCCCTTTTTGAACATCCTCTGAGCTTGTAAGGTAGATAAGAACCTTTTTGTCTTTCTCTTCGGGTCTCCAATAAATTCAAATGGAGGTTCTGCTTCTGGTGTAAACTTGACCTTTCTCTTGCGGCAGTCTATAGAAGCACTGTACTTGCTCAAGAAATCCATCCCTAAAATGACATCGTAATCCTTCATCTCAAGGACTACCAATCACATAGAGCTCCCGGTTGGAAATCCTGATTGGTACTGCCCTTAACCTCTGAGTAGAGGTCATTACTTCCCCTGACGGTAAGGTTGTTAAAAACTTTTGACCCAAACTTTCTGGTGGAATCCCTAGCTTTTTAGAGAAAAGTATGGATACAAAAGAATGGGTTGCCCCAGTATCGAATAACACAATAGCATACTGAGATGAGATGGGTATTCGACCTGTGACCACAGTAGGAGCATTTGCCACATCTTCCTTGGTGATGGAGAAAATCCTGGCGTTGGTTGTGGCTGGTGGGGCTTCCATCCTCATCTGACTGTAATACGATCCCTCCATGATTGGCTGCATCTGGTGCAGCTGAGCAGGTCCACCTCCGTACTGAAGAACCTGGGGTGGAGGCGGCTTTGCTTTAGGACAAGCCTTGGCCAGATGCCCTACTACTCCACATATATAGCAAGCTCCAACACTTGACTTGTTAGGGCAAGCCTTCATCATGTGCCCCTCTGCTCCGCATATATGGCATCCACTCATACCCTGACGACACGCTCCAGGATGTGTCTTCCCACACTTTGGGCAAGGAGGGTACTTGAGTTGCTTGTTTGATGTGCCCCCTTTGTTGCCCTCAGAGGTCTTCTGGTCTCCCTGCTTCCTCTTGCCTAAATTTTCTTTCCAATTCTGTTGGTTCTGAGCACTCCTCTGGGACTTCTGGGTTGATGGTTGTTGTTGTTGCACCCGTGTGGCCTTTATACTATTTAAGTAGTGCTCAGTAATCAAAGCGCTACTTACTAATCCTTCTGAAGTCTGTGGTCTGTTACCACTTCCAGCCACATTCAAAGCTATCTGAGGTCTCAGCATCTTGAGCATCAACCTAACCCTTTCCTTTTCAGTGCTAACTAGCTCTGGGCATAGGCGAGCTAGTCGATTGAATTTCTTCACTGCCTCATCTACAGTCAGATCTCCTTGGCGGAACTCAGTGAATTCATCATAGTGCTTGTTGGTCACCTTCATGTGAAAGTATTCTTCCAGAAATTCTGCTTCAAAGTCGGCCCAGGTCATCTGATTCACATTCCTCTTAGCTTTCACTCTTTCCCACCACATCCTAGCATCTCCAGTAAGGCAGAAGGAGGTGCATTTTATCTTCTCTACCTCGGGCCAGTCCAGTAACTCCATTATACTTTCCACCGTCTTGAACCATGCCTGAGCATCCCATGGTTCACTTGTGCCAGAAAAATTTTCGGGCTTCAGTCTCTGCCACTGGACCAAATATGCTTCCTGTCTCACTTCTCTTGTCGGAGGTACTGGGGGAGTCTCTGTCACCGCTGGTGCCACTACTTGTGCCACTGGTGCCACTGGTGTGGCAACCGGGGCGGCTTGCTGATTAGCCATCAAGGTAGCAATGACTTGCTGCTGCTCAGCAAGTTGCCTCTGAAGCTGGGCCACCACTCCTTGCCGATCTGTGGGTGGTACTGACTCAGTTGACTCCTGCTCTCTAGGAGTCCGCTCCTCATTTCGGACAGTTCTGGGACGTCCTCTCGCCATTCTCTTTCTCTATGGTGTATAGAGAATAAATAAGAAATAAACGCATATTTTCTTTTACTAACTTGCTTCACTATCTCCATGCATACATTAGCATATCATAGTAATACCATCCGGCTTCTCTACTATCATGCACTTACTAATACTAGCAGTCAATAAAGAAAGCATATTAACAAAAACAAAACAACATTAAATTTCTTACTTGGTAGGCGGCAGGATTGATGCTTGATGTCAGTGTGGCGGAAGGGTGGAGACCTGCACTGATACCACTCTATGACGGCCCGACTCCTACTACTCTGCTGCTCTCTACCCTCTACTTAAGCCGGGTCGTCGCTTGCTGCTTAACCTCAACTTTACCTTACCCTTAGCCTTAGGTTACACCTTCTCCTTGTCTTATTACGGACCGTTACGCCATTACTCCTCCGCTACTTTGAGGCATGGCGAAATGCGGAATTTCTTTTTTTTTCCTACCTTGGACGAACCGTTACCTTGTCTACTACTTGGTAAATCATACTATCTCTGAACCGGGAAGGACACGCCCAAGGCGTGTTGACTGACACGCCCGTGGTCCCGGCTGTGCTGGCTGACACGCCCGTGGGGCGGATGGGCACGCCCGCGTCACCGCAGAGGTCTGCCAGTGAACGACACGCCCGGGGTGCTGAAGAGCACGCCCGTGCCCGTGTCCTCCTCTGCTACTGAAGAAAAGAAAATGCAGCGGATAAAACTTAATTCAAAAACTCACAGAACATATAGTTTCAAGCCATACACAGACATAGCACCATTTCTATACTCCATACTAGTTTTCTAACCATTTTAGCCAATCAAAACAACTTCTTCAACTTGCAGTTAGGACTTTTACGGAACTTAACCAAACTAACCAAACATATGGAAAATCATAAGTAAACATCTTCAAGTTGTATCAACTTCCTACTCTATGCGGAAATTAAACACATTGGTTCACTCTTTACCATTCAAAACATAAAACTAAATGTTTCTAAATACCGA
>JAGFNQ010000957.1:435618-478418 GCA_024364735.1 Boesenbergia rotunda | reverse complement strand
GGTCGACTTCATAACTGAGATCTTCTTGCACTTGTACCATCTGTGGCTCAATCACTTGGTTGGCATCTGGGATATGCTTCTTTAGCATTGAGACATGAAAACATTGTGTATTGCTGACATTTCTGAGGGTAGCTCCAACTCATAAGCTACTTTACCAACTCTCTTTATCACTGGGTAAGGTCCTACGTATCGAGGACTTAGCTTGCCTTTCTTACCAAATCTCATCACTCCCTTCATAGGTGCTACTTTGAGGAAAACTGTATCCCCAACTTCAAACTCAACGCCTACGACGTACATCTGCATAACTCTTCTGCCTACTCTGAGCAGTCTCTATCCTCTGGCGGATGCTCCTGATTGCTTCTGTGGTATCCTCTATAAGATCAGTCTGAGATCCCATTTCTTCTTCTCACTACTCTCATACCAACAGAGGGGAGATCTACACTTCCTCCCATAAAGAGCTTCATAGGGTGCCATCCCAATAGTAGCTTGGTAACTGTTATTGTAGGCAAACTCTGCTAAACTTAAATACTTGCACCAACTGCCCTTGAAATCTAATGCACAAGCTCTGAGCATATCCTCTAGAATCTGATTCACTCTCTCTGTCTGTCCATCAGTCTGGGGATGGAAAGCCGTGCTAAACTTCAGTTTGGTGCCTAGCGCTGTCTGTACACACTCCCAAAAGTGTGAAGTGAAACGACCATCCCTATCTGAGATAATGGTCTTCGGAACTCCATGTAGTCGGATCACTTCCTGTACGTATAACTGAGCTAACTTCTCAATTGAGTAAGATACTCTGATCGCCAAAAAGTGGGCGGACTTGGTCAATCTGTCTACTATCACCCAAATAGCATCATAGCCATTAGTTGTCTTTGGTAGACCAACTATGAAATCCATGGCTATGTCTTCCCACTTCCACTCTGGAATCTGAATGGGTTGTAGGACACCTCCTGGTCTCTGGTGTTCTGCTTTAACTCTCTGACATGTCAGGCAGGTGCTGACATACTTAGCTATGTCTCTCTTCATCCCTGACCACCAAAATCTTCTTTTCAAATCCTGGTACATCTTAGTGGAACCAGGATGCATTGAGTAGGGAGTTCCATGGGCTTCTTCAAGAATCTTCTTTCTCAGCTCTTCATGATTGGGAACACACAAACGGTCACCATAATAGAGTATCCCACTGTCAGATACTCTAAACTCTTTACTCTCTCCTTCTTGCACCTCCTGCTTGATCCTTTGGATATCAAAATCCTCAGCTTGCTCTTTCTGTATCTCTTCAAGCAAAGTCGACTCTAGTGTCAATAGAGCTAGCTGCCCATCAATAATCTCCACTCCATAATCTACTATCTCCTTCTGTAATGGTGGTGCCAATGATGATAAGGACATCAAAGTGGCACAAGTCTTTCTACTCAGTGCATCTGCTACTCTATTTGCCTTACCAGGGTGGTAAAGAATCTCACAGTCATAGTCCTTCACTAACTCGAGCCACCTTCGCTGTCTCATATTGAGGTCTTTCTGAGTGAAGAAATATTTCAGACTCTGGTGATCTGTATAAACCTTACACTGCACTCCATACAAGTAATGCCTCCATATCTTTAGAGCGAAGACCACAGCTGCCAATTCCAAGTCATGAGTGGGGTAATTCTTTTCATAATCCTTGAGTTGTCTGGAAGCATAAGCTATAACTCTGCCTTCTTGCATAAGTACTGCTCCAAGTCCTAGCTTTGATGCATCACTATATATATCAAAGCTCTTATCACCTTCGGGTACTGTAAGGATAGGAGCGCTGGTCAGTCTCCTCTTCAACTCAAGGAAACTCTGCTCACAGTCCTCAGTCCACTCATACTTCTTATTCTTTCTGGTAAGGGCTGTAAGTGGAGAAGCTATCTTTGAAAAGCCTTCCACGAACCTTCGGTAGTATCCTGCTAATCCCAGAAAACTCCTAATCTCACTGGCATTATTCGGTGGACTCCAATTACTAACTGCTTCAATCTTGGCTGGGTCTACCATTATTCCTTCTTTGGAAATAATGTGGCCTAGAAAGGCTACCTGGTCGAGCCAAAACTCACACTTTGAGAATTTGGCGTACAACTCCTTCTGCTGCAAGTCTCCAATACTATCTTCAGGTGTTCTTCATGTTCTTCCTGAGTCTTGAATACACTAGAATCATCAATAAAGACAATGACAAACTTATCCAGAAAATCCTTGAACACTCTATTCATCAAATCCATAAACGTCGCAGGGGCGTTTGTCACTCCAAAGGGCATGACTACAAACTCGTAGTGCCCATATCTTGTACTGAAAGCAGTCCTTGGCACATCACTCTCCTTCACTCTAAGCTGATGGTAACCTGATCGCAGGTCTATCTTGGAGAATACTATGGCTCCCTTCAGCTGGTCAAATAAATCATCTATCCTCGGCAAAGGATATCTGTTCTTGATGGTCACCTTATTCAAAGCTCGGTAATCTATGCACATTCGCATAGATCCATCCTTCTTCTTGACAAACAATACAGGAGCTCCCCAGGGTGAATGACTAGGGCGGATAAAACCCTTGTCAAGCAGCTCTTGCAACTGTTCTTGCAATTCTTTCAGTTCTGCTGGCGCCATGCGATAAGGTGCCTTTGAAATTGGGTTGGTTCCTGGGGCCAACTCAATTTCAAACTCAATTTCCCGATTGGGAGGGAGTCCCGGTAGCTCTTCAGGAAACACCTCAGGATAGTCACAGACTACTCTCACATCTTCTTTCTTTAATTCTTCTCTTTGACTTGCATCCACTATATGAGCTAGAAAACCAGAACATCCCTTTTCGAACATCCTCTGAGCTTGTAAGGTAGATAAGAACCTTTTTGTCTTTCTCTTCGGGTCTCCAATAAATTCAAATGGAGGTTCTGCTTCTGGTGTAAACTTGACCTTTCTCTTGCGGCAGTCTATAGAAGCACTGTACTTGCTCAAGAAATCCATCCCTAAAATGACATCGTAATCCTTCATCTCAAGGACTACCAAGTCACCATAGAGCTCCCGGTTGGAAATCCTGATTGGTACTGCCCTTAACCTCTGAGTAGAGGTCATTACTTCCCCTGACGGTAAGGTTGTTAAAAACTTTTGACCCAAACTTTCTGGTGGAATCCCTAGCTTTTTAGAGAAAAGTATGGATACAAAAGAATGGGTTGCCCCAGTATCGAATAACACAATAGCATACTGAGATGAGATGGGTATTCGACCTGTGACCACAGTAGGAGCATTTGCCACATCTTCCTTGGTGATGGAGAAAATCCTGGCGTTGGTTGTGGCTGGTGGGGCTTCCATCCTCATCTGACTGTAATAAGATCCCTCCATGATTGGCTGCATCTGGTGCAGCTGAGCAGGTCCACCTCCGTACTGAAGGAACTGGGGTGGAGGCGGCTTTGCTTTAGGACAAGCCTTGGCCAGATGCCTACTACTCCACATATATAGCAAGCTCCAAACTTGACTTGTTAGGGCAAGCCTTCATCATGTGCCCTCTGCTCCGCATATATGGCATCCACTCATGCCCTGACGACACGCTCCAGGATGTGTCTTCCCACACTTTGGGCAAGGAGGATACTTGAGTTGCTTGTTTGATGTGCCCCCTTTGTTGCCCTCAGAGGTCTTCTGGTCTCCCTGCTTCCTCTTGCCTAAATTTTCTTTCCAGTTCTGTTGGTTCTGAGTACTCCTCTGGGACTTCTGGGTTGATGCTTGTTGTTGTTGCACCCGTGTGGCCTTTATACTATTTAAGTAGTGCTCAGTAATCAAAGCGCTACTTACTAATTCTTCTGAAGTCTGTGGTCTGTTACCACTGCCAGCCACATTCAAAGCTATCTGAGGTCTCAGCATCTTGAGCATCAACCTAACCCTTTCCTTTTCAGTGCTAACTAGCTCTGGGCATAAGCGAGCTAGTCGATTGAATTTCTTCACTGCCTCATCTACAGTCAGATCTCCTTGGCGGAACTCAGTGAATTCATCATAGTGCTTGTTGGTCACCTTCATGTGAAAGTATTCTTCCAGAAATTCTGCTTCAAAGTCGGCCCAGGTCATCTGATTCACATTCCTCTTAGCTTTCACTCTTTCCCACCACATCCTAGCATCTCCAGTAAGGCAGAAGGAGGTGCATTTTATCTTCTCTACCTCGGGCCAGTCCAGTAACTCCATTATACTTTCCACCGTCTTGAACCATGCCTGAGCATCCCATGGTTCACTTGTGCCAGAAAAATTTTCGGGCTTCAGTCTCTGCCACTGGACCAAATATGCTTCCTGTCTCACTTCTCTGGTCTGAGGTACTGGGGGAGTCTCTGTCACCGCTGGTGCCACTACTTGTGCCACTGGTGCCACTGGCGCCACTGGCGTGGCAACAGGGGCGGCTTGTTGATTAGTCATCAAGGCAGCAATGACTTGCTGCTGCTCAGCAAGTTGCCTCTGAAGCTGGGCCACCACTCCTTGCAGATCTGTGGGTGGTACTGACTCAGTTGACTCCTGCTCTCTAGGAGTCCGCTCCTCATTTCGGACAGTTCTGGGACGTCCTCTCGCCATTCTCTTTCTCTATGGTGTATAGAGAATAAATAAGAAATAAACGCATATTTTCTTTTACTAACTTGCTTCACTATCTCTATGCATACATTAGCATATCATAGTAATACCATCCGGCTTTTCTACTATCATGCACTTACTAATACTAGCAGTCAATAAAGAAAGCATATTAACAAAAACAAAACAACATTAAATTTCTTACTTGGTAGGCGGCAGGATTGATGCTTGATGTCAGTGTGGCGGAAGGGTGGAGACCTGCTCTGATACCACTCTGTGACGGCCCGACTCCTACTACTCTGCTGCTCTCTACCCTCTACTTAAGCCGGGTCGTCGCTTGGTGCTTATCCTCAACTTTACCTTACCCTTAGCCTTAGGTTACGCCTTCTCCTTGTCTTATTACGGACCGTTACTCCATTACTCCTCCGCTACTTTGAGGCATGGCGAAATGCGGAATTACTTTTTTTTTTCCTACCTTAGACGAACCGTTACCTTGTCTACTACTTGGTAAATCATACTATCTCTGGACAGGGAAGGACACGCCCAAGGCGTGTTGACTGACACGCCCGTGGCCCCGGCTGTGCTGGCTGACACGCCCGTGGGGCGGATGGGCACGCCCGCGTCTATCACCGCAGAGGTCTGCCAGTGAACGACACGCCCAGGGCGTGCTGAAGAGCACGCCCGTGCTCGTGTCCTCCTCTGCTACTGAAGAAAAGAAAATGCAGCGGATAAAACTTAATTCAAACACTCACAGAACATATAGTTTCAAGCCATACACAGACATAGTACCATTTCTATACTCCATACTAGTTTTCTAACCATTTTAGCAAATCAAAACAACTTCTTCAACTTGCAGTTAGGACTTTTACGGAACTTAACCAAACTAACCAAACATATGGAAAATCATAAGTAAACATCTTCAAGTTGTATCAACTTCCTACTCTATGCGGAAATTAAACACATTGGTTCACTCTTTACCATTCAAAACATAAGACTAAATGTTTCTAAATACCGAAACTCTACTCATACTCAATCCAACGGATCTTTTTCTCCGGTTCCACCTCCACCGAACATCAATGCAAGTCCTGTCGCCTCCCAACTTACGCTTTCTCTTTTCCTTTATCTGCAATAGAAGGAAAATGCAACTAATAAGCACAATGCTTAGTAAGTAAATCCCTACTCACAAAATCACGATATCAATACTAAACATGCTCATTTCAAGGAACGATTTAAAACTTTACTTACTTCAAAACTTACAACTAAATATGCTTACAACTTGAATCACTTTATCATGCTTGTTAATGTATCAATGTACACAACTAACCATGCTTACTACTTGAACTACTTTATCATGCTTGCATTGTAACAAGGTACACATATAATAATTAAACACTTTCTCCAAAAAGGAACTACTTGATCATACTTATATACTTGAAAATAATAATCAACTTTCTCTTTAGGCCTTGACATTGTACCATGGTATCAGTGTACCAACTGCGCGCTTTTCTAATAGGTTGCGAGGTAGCTAGCCACCGCACCCTATTAGAACTTTACTTTCTAACTTTCGATGGGCCTTACATTTGCCCGGTACATGTCTCTTTCTCAAAGTAAAATACTTTTCTTACTTACCATACTTAAACTTATCACTTTACTTGTTTTTGCATATATTTGCATGCTAAAAACCTTTACTTTTCTCACTTTAACTTTCCATCGAGCACCTTGTGTGCTCCTTAACTTAAATTCACTCTTAGGTCTTTTCATAAGTATGAAAACTCATCATGCTTGGCCTACATACATTCAATACAAACAAATTGAATTTCTAACATGATAAAACATGCAACTTTAATAGCTAAAACATAGAATAGCAAAATTCTCTTCACCATGCTTCTACTTTTCGAAAACTAGGGTTCTACAATGAGAATTTCGAAACGAAACTACTCCTATTGCAGGTGAGCGATTTACTTACTTCGTTCTTGAAGAAAACTCACAAAAATAGGGAGAAAACTCCCTAACAAAATCCTTTTTCTTCCTCCTTGTAAAAAGCTTCCACCTTTAGCCCTAGGAAGGAACCCTAGATGCTTCTACTCAAGGGGAAAGAGAAGAAACGAAGAAGAAGACCCCTTGAATCCTCTGTTTTCGCAACCTCCTCGCCTCTCTTCTTCTCTCGCGCAGCCCCCAACCCTAGTTTGGGTTTTCACGCGACTTAAGGGGGGCTTAAATACCTCTTAATGAAAAAGCTTAACTACTCTATAACATTATTTCTCTCCTTCCTTTTCTGTGCTTGATACCCTAGCCCAGCTGGTTCGTTGGCTTCCCTTCCTCGCTGTGGTCGCGGGTTCAATCCCCGGCTGCCCCTTTAACGTTTTTTTCCCTTTTTTTTCTTTCTCCTTTTTTCTAAAATACCAAACGGACTCGGAAAATTCCATAAAAATACTCTAAAAATTCCTAAAAATATCTAGAATATTTCTAAACCATTTTTAAATAATTCTAAGGACTTTAAGAACTAAAAATGGGAATTTTGGGGCGTTACATAGTGGGACTAGGTGAAGTCCGGGTGGATCTGGGCGATCGCACGCTGGCATGGAAAAGACCTAGTGGGACTAGGCACACCTAGTGGGACTAGGTGAAGTCCAGGTGGATCTGGGAGATCGCACGCTGGCATGGAAAAGACCTAGTGGGACTAGGTGAAATCTAGGTGGATCTGGGAGATCGCACGCTAGCATGGAAAAAGACCTAGTGGGACTAGGCACACCTAGTGGGACTAGGTGAAATCCCGGTGAGTGAAGCCGGGCACGGAGTCTTGGTCCGGGGGACTGAGCACGAGTCAAAGAAGGCTAGGAAGCACGTTCTCTTGACTTATGGTGGAGTTGGCCTTGGCTGGATCGGTCTGGTGACCGATCAAGGAGTTGGCACGAACTCCCTGTCGTGGATCGGTCTGGTGACCGATCCAGAGAAGGCTGATCGGTCTGGTGACCGATCAGGGAGAGAACAGAGAACCCTTGGTTGGCTTCTGTTTGGCTCCTGATCGGTCTGGTGACCGATCAAGGAGACCTCCTGATCGTCCTGGTGAACGATCAGAGGGATCTCAGAGCCCTTCGGTGAAGAATTATGATCGGTCAGGCTGACAGATCAAACATCGCGAGCCCCTCATTATGACTGATCAGGCTGGAGCCTGATCGGTCAAGGAGTGCCCTGATCGGTCCCCAGACCGATCAGGCCACAACCTGATCGGTCGGGTGACCGATCAGTGAGAGTTGGCCTGCGAAGGCTGGGAATCCCAGCACTGCTGTGGATCGGTCCGGTGACCGATCCACGATTTGTGATCGGTCAGGGTGATCGATCACAAGGAGTCCGTGATTTCCAGTTTCTCACTGTGGACAGATCAGGATGGAGCCTGATCGGTCAGGACTATACCTGATCGGTCTGGTGACCGATCAGGGTCCTCTCTGATCGGTCTAGTGACCGATCAGTAGCTGTAACTTTAATTCGAAATCGCTGTCAGACTACTGATCACGTTTGCGCTTTCTCTGCTACCTGCTGATATTGTGTGATATTGTTTGATATACATTTGCTAAGCTTCTGTTGGAGTGTGCAGGCTTTATAGGGATGATTCAAATAAAGGAGGAGAGTCAATTGGGGACTTTCCATGTATCAGGTTTGGCTATTTCTCCTTCTCAGGTTTCAACGGACGCTGGCGCTGCTGGCAATGACTGGAAGCTGACCTGGGGCTCGGCTGAGGAGAGCTCAGGGAGTCCAGGAGAGGTCAGGGTAGCTGGGCTGTCTCAGATGAGTAGCTGGGAGTTGTAGAGGAGCGTCTAGCGACAGCAACAGCAGGTTAAGTTGGCTGGTGATGAAGAGGAGTGGGGCTCTGAGGTTCTTTGTTGCGGCAACACTTGATCATCCTTTGGCAATCAATGTGAATCAAAAAGCTTGAGGATACACTCTGATACTATGAATCGAAGATCCTCATGAGGGCTTTGGAGGCCTCGATCTTCCTCGGCCCCTCCTCCTGCTGTAAAGCGCTGGAGGCGGCAGAATGTGCCCTCTCCATTTCTCCCAATGAATCTCGCCGGGGCACTGGAGCTATCATTGTCAGTCCCGCCGGTGGCGAGACGGATCTTCGATTCCAGTGATTCAAGGCCGACATTTTTGGGATTTTGGCCTACACCGAAGCCGCTCATCGTGAGGCGGCTTGCTTGACCTGATGTTGCTCGAGCATTCCTCTGATGGCGTTGGCGACTAAACAATCCAACTCCTCCCTCGTCAAGATGATGGGTTGTCCCTCTGGCTCTGCCATCACGGTGCTCCTTCTAGTGCTTTGATGTTTCCCACAGACGGTGCCAAACTTGTTCCGGAAGCGAACGACGCGGATGGCGAGTCACCAATGTGCAGCCCACGACGACGGTGGCGGGGAGAGGATGTCCATGCCCTGCAAGATTAACACAAGCATTAAAACGCACTGGAAGATTTTCCGGTGGAGCCTGTTGAGGCAATTGGCCCAAGAATGATCGGGAAGATCATGGTTTTGATGTGTGTGTGCCAATATGTTTAAGGTTAGGGTGTTGTGTTGTTATTTGATATGTATGATTGAGTTTGCAGGACTTGTAGAATCACACATGGAGAACATATCCGAGGGACGAGAGCCGAGGGAGGAGGACTCCAAGGGCAAGCCGGGAAGTGGACTTCAAGGGCACACGTGAAGGGTGGCATGGAGGCAAGCCAAGGGAAGGCTTGTATGCGCATCCGAGGGACGATAGCCGGAGGAAGAAGACTTCAAGGGGCAAGCCAAGGGAGTATACCTGAAGGCACACGTGAAGGAGAGTGTTCGGAGTGATTGAGAATGCTTGTAGAAGCTGGGCAATCGACTGGCAGAAAGGCAGTCGACTGTCAAAACTCACAAAAGGTTTTCAGCCTTCGACCAGTCAGGGGCAATCGACTGGTCACTCCCAAAAACTAGTCGTTGGTTGGCATTTAAAGCTAGGTCAGTCGACTGCCCCTGGGGCAGTCGACTGGTAGCGGGGCTGGACAGCTTGCGAAGCTGTTCTTTACTCTTATATAAAGGGAATTTTTTGGCACGAGGACAGTACGGTTCTTTACTGTACAAAAGTGTTGTTCGTGCCAATACTCCTCAGATCTTCCTCTCGCTTTTCATTGCATCTTATAAAGAGGAAGAATACGACTTTGTAAAGGTTTCTCCACCTTGAAGGAGGTTTTCATAGTGGTGAGTGTGCAACCGCGTGGATCCTTGGATTAGTCACCTTTCGGGGTGGATACCAAGTAAAAATTTCCTTGTTAGCATTGAATTTGATATTGTTTATTATTCTTGTTTGTATTGCGCTAACAATCTTGTAGAGAAAATTCGACAAAGTGCTATTCACCCCCCCTGCAAGCGCCATGATCTAACAAGTGGTATCAGAGTCGGTTCGTTTCGGGAGAACTCATCGTCGACCGGAGTACAAAGAAATGGCGTTTCAAGAGGGCTATTGGAAAGGTAGAATACAATACTACTTAATAAATGACATTGAGAATTGGATAAGTGTTGTAGATGGCTTCTACGCACCCGTCAATGATCAAGGAGGGCCACTACCCATGAAAGCTTGGCCAAAGGAAGTCATGAAGAGGGTGCAAGCAAATGCCAAGGCCACCACCACACTTCAATGTGGATTGTCAAAGGAACAACTCAACAAGGTGGGGCCTTTCAAGTGTGCCAAGGAATTATGGGAGAAACTCGTCGAACTCAATGAAGGGTCCAACGAGTCAAGAAGGGCAAAGAAGGATCTACTAGTTGCCCAACTACAATCGCTCTCCATGAAGACCAACGAGACCGTGAGCCAATTACATGGGAGAGTCAAGGAAATCATCAACGAGCTACATGTAATTGGTGAGAAGATTGAAAACCGAGACCTCGTGAGGTATGTCTTACAATCTTTCCCTAGAACTACATTGTGGGCATCAATGGTTAATGCCTACAAAGTATCAAGGGATTTATCTATGGTAAAGTTAGATGATTTGTTTTGTGAATTTGAATTACATGAGCAAGCTGTAAGTACCCCTGGTTGATTTTGATGTGATCAACCGATTTAAGTTAGGTCCTGGTGTGTTTAATCCCTCTGTTAAGTGTGCAGGAGCTTAGGTACGGAGGAAGTCGAGCATAAGAAGTAACGGACGAGAAGGATTGTGCGGGGAAGTGAGCCAACGGGCTCGGTATAATTCGAGGGACGCGGAAGCTGCGGAAGAGTACGCCGGTGGAGCGAGAAGGACGTGCGCGGTGTCTGAGGGACGAGAAGTCGGGAGGAAGGACGCTCGAGGGGCGAAAGGCCGGAGTCGGGTTCCGGTGAACCTAACTCTGGTTGGCCGGAAATCACCCAGAAGACGAAGAACCAAAAGACTGGTCAGTTTGACCATGTCAAACAAGGCGCTCAAAAAAAGAAGAATTTAATTGCCGCTAAGAAGACTCGATCCCAAGACCTCAACTTAAATATGTTGCCATGGTTACCACTTGGGATAGCTGGTGATGACAACATGTAGTTGTCGATGTTACTACTTGAAGATTACAACAGCGAAGTCTAGAGCAGAAGAAAAAGTCTTAAAGGATAAAATCTTATCCTTTAATCAGATCCAATGGATGCAGTTTAATCCCATCTAAGATCAACTATTCAGATTACATCCATGGATCAACGGCCAAGAGAAAATTCCTCAATAATCAACAATCCAGATTTATTCTCTTAGGCTATAAATAGGCTTAGAGTTTCAGCCTTTTAATTCATTCTTGTAAACTCTCTAAAAGTCTAGCGTGCTATTTTTGTAAGGCTTCTCCGCCACAAGGAGATTTTTATTGAGCATCCACTGCCTTGGAAGCAACATTCTCAGTTGCGACCAAGTTTCTTTTTTAAAGACGAGTGCCTCCACTTTCATATTTTTTTTTAACCGTCTAGTCACCCCCCTCTAGCCGGTCCAACCCGATCCAACACAAGCTAACGTTTCTTCCAAAGAAAAAGGTGTAGCATTCATTGTAGAAAAGGAGAAGAAAAAGAAGAAGGAGAAGAAGAAGGTCGTGTATTCATCATCGTCCGATTCGGAGTAGTCTAGCACTTCAATGGATAGCGACCAAGAGACCTCCATGGTAAGGAAAATGCGTAGGGATTTTAAAAATTTTTCTAACAAGTCTTATGCTAGAAAAGGATCAAAGAGTAAGAGCAAAGCAAAAGACATCATTTGCTACAACTGTCACCAATAGGGACACATGAAGAATGAGTGTCCTCAACTAAAGAGAAGAGAAGAAAAGGAGGAAAAGAAGAGATCAAAAGGAAAAGAGAAGAGTGCCACCAACCTCAAGGCTACTTGGGATGATCCATCATCCTCGGAGGAGGAAGAGGAGCATGTGTCCCACTTTGCACTTATGAGAGTGGACCATTTGGAGTCATCCGATGATGAGAGAAGCTCAAGTAGTGAAGATGAAAGTGGCTCCTCATCATCATCATCTGAATCCGAGGCTTCGGTAAGTGAGGTATATAGTCTACCCTCTACTCTTGTCAAGATCATTTCTAGTACAAATATGGATTTGGCTAAAGCTAGGAGAAAAATTAAGGACTTAAAGGATGAAGTTGTCATACTTAAAGTAGAATCTACAAAACTTAAGGAAGATTTGAATGTTTTTTCTACCGTGTCAAATGATTCATGTCTTGAAAATGAAAATAAGGAACTAAGGGAAAAGGTAGAAGACCTAACCAAGGCACTTAGAAAGTTTCAAGTTGGCTCTAGCAACCTTGACATGATAATAAATAGTCAAAGAGTCGTTTACAACAAAGCCGGGTTGGATTATAGGCCAAAAATCAAGGAAGTAGCCTTTGTTTCACTCATGGGTAGAAAGGGGGCCTCTAGGAGACTAAGTGTTAAGGGAAACGTCAAGAAGGCTTGGGTACCAAAGAAGTTTTTAAATGATGCTTGTGGAACTAAAATTTGGGTACCAAAAGATTGTGTTTTCCATGTTGTATAGGTAAAAGTCAAGGATGCCTCAAAAATGTGGATTGTAGATAGTGGGTGCTCAAGACATATGACCGGAGATGTGAGCAAGTTCACCACTATTAGCTACCTAAGAGAAGGGATCGTTTCCTTTGGAAATAGTGGGAAACTCAAAATAATTGGTAGGGGCACCATTGAGGTATCTCCTACAATCTTTATCCACAAAGTTCTTTTGATTAAAGATATGAAATTTAATCTACTTAGTGTAAGTCAACTTTGTAATGCGGGCTATAGGGTTGAGTTTCATGCTAGAAAGTGTCTAATTAAACAAAATGGGTCCAAAAATGTCATGCTAGAAGGATATAGAGAGGCTAATCTTTACTATCTTAATCTTGTTTATGCTTCTAACAATTTGCCTAAGTGTCTCATGTCTAAAGAAGAAGAAGGATGGTTGTGGAACCGAAGACTTGGGCACATCAACATGAGGAGCATTGCAAGAGTGGCAAAGGAGGAGTTGGTGAAGGGGCTCCCTATGATCAAGTATGAGAAGACTAAGATGAGTGATGCATGCCAAGAGGGTAAGCAATCAAAATCATCACACAAAGGTAAAACCTTAACTAGCACTACTTTGCCCTTAGAGCTATTACATATTGATCTCTTTGATTGTCATAGCACTCCTTTACTAGTAGGGAGTAAGTATTGTTTAGTTATTGTAGATGATTTTTCTAGATTCACTTGGGTGTTCTTTATGAAACATAAGGATGATACTTTAGAGATCTTCATAGGGTTTAGCAAGAGGGTTGAAAATGAGAAACACCTCAAAATCAACCGCATTAGGAGTGACCATGGTGGGGAGTTCCAAAATTCAAACTTCTCACAATTTTGTGTAGAAAATGGGTATAAGCATGAATTTTCATGCCCAAGGACTCCTCAACAAAATGGTGTAGTAGAAAGGAGAAATAAGGCACTATAAGAGGCCGCTAGAACTATGCTTAATGCATATTCTCTTCCTAGCTATTTTTGGGCCGAAGTGGTAAATACCGCTTGTTACATTCAAAATTGGGTTTTAATACATAGGTTTTTAGGTAAAACCCCATTTGAGTTGTGGAATAGGAGAATTCCACAAGTTCATTACTTTAGGGTCTTTGGATGTAAGGTTTACATTCTAAACACCAAGGATGACCTAAGGAAGTTTGAATCTAAAGCCGATGAGGGAATTTTAGTTGGATATTCATCCACTAGTAGAGGATATAGGGTATACAACAAAAGGACTAAGGTAATTGAGGAGTCTTCAAATGTTGATTTTGATGAATCTACAAACACTTACCCTAGGAATGCATCAATTGATAAGGACATAGAAGAAAGTCAACCCCTTGTCCAAGGAATCCAAGACCTAAATTTAGGGGGCAATGATCAAGGGGGAGAGAGAAGTGCACTAGAGGATGAGGATCATGTAGTAAATGAACCCATAACCTCTAGGCCCTTAAGGCATCATCAAGATCACCCCATTGACCAAATAGTGGGTGATGTCACTCAAGAGGTGAGGACTAGGTCTTACTTTAGGGAACAAACTAGTCAAGTTGCCTTGATTTCTCAATTAGAACCTAAATCTATTGATGAGGCACTAGGTGATGTGGATTGGATTTTAGCTATGCAAGAGGAGTTAAATCAATTTGAAAGGAGTGAAGTTTGGGATTTGGATCCTAGGCCCAATGATTACACCATTGTCACCACTAGATGGGTCTTTAGGAACAAGCTAGATGATCAAGGCAAAATTACTAGGAATAAGGCTAGATTGGTAACTAGGGGGTTTAATCAAATAGAGGGACTAGACTATGATGAGACATATGCCCCCGTAGCTAAATTAGAGTCCATTAGAATTTTACTAGCATATGTCGCTCACATGGGTTTCACACTTCACCAAATGGATGTGAAGTCGGCATTCCTTAATGGGGTCATTAAGGAAGAGGTGTATGTAGAACAACCCCCGGGTTTGAAGACCCAAATTACTCTAGACATGTCTACAAATTAAGAAAAGCCTTATATGGATTGAAACAAGCTCCCCGGGCTTGGTATGAAAGACTTTCTTCATTCTTAGTATCCAAGGGCTTTAGGAGAGGAACAATTGACCCAACTTTGTTCCTAAAATCTAAGGATAAGGACATATTTGTAGCCCAAGTTTATGTAGATGATATTATCTTTGGGTCCACAAATAATGATTTCCTCCATTTATTCATTAAGTGTATGGAAGATGAATTTGAGATGAGTCTTGTAGGAGAATTGACCTTCTTTTTGGGACTTCAAATAAAGAAAACAAATGAAGGGACACATGTATTTTAAACTAAGTATGCTAGGGAAATGCTAAAGAAATTTGGCCTAGTAAATGCTAAGGTAGCCACTACCCCTATAGGAACAAATGTCAAAATGGATAGTGATGTTGAAGGGAAAATGGTATACTCAAAACAATATAGGAGCATGATTGGGAGTCTAATGTACCTAACCGCTAGTAGACCCAATATACTATTTGCGGTAGGTATGTGTGCAAGATACCAATCATGTGCCAAAGAGTCTCATTTAGTGGTAGTGAAGAGGATCCTAAGGTACATTAAAGGTACTCTTAATGTCGGGCTCTGGTACCCTAGAATCCCAAATATTGATCTTTTTGGATATACCGACTCGGACTATGCGGGGTGTAAACTAGATAGGAATAGTACTAGTGGAGGATGTCAATTCCTTGGGTCATCTCTAGTTAGTTGGAGTAGTAGGAAACAACCATGTGTTGCCATATCAACAATGGAAGTCGAATATGTGGCAATGGGTGGGTGTGTGTCCCAACTACTTTGGATTATGCACACCTTAGAGGATTATGAGTTACATTACTCTAAAGTCAAGGTTTTATGTGATAATATAAGTACAATTAACTTGACTAAAAATCCAGTTCACCATTCTAGAACAAAACACATTGAAGTGAAGCATCACTTCATTAGGGACCATGTGGCAAGGGGAGATATAGAATTACACTATGTTGAGTCAAAGTCAAACCTTGTCGACATTTTTACCAAGCCTCTTCCCGAATCGGAGTTCACATCCTTAAGAAGAGGCCTTGGTATGTGTTTTGTATAAGTATAGGATGAACCTTGGAGCAATACAATAGGAAGGTGGTGCTTGATCCATTAGGATGATACAAATGACTCACTTGTGCTTGTGGCATAGTGTTGGGTCATTAGATGTATCAAATTATCAAAAATAGACCAACTATGGGGAAAGCAAGTGTTTAATTGATAGACATCTTACCCAAAGATCATAGTTGGACATTTTAAAATATTTGAAAACCATTCTGTGCTTTATATGTTTTGCCATAAGCTTAGAAGATATATGATTGCAAAACTAAGTTGAGATTTTGATACAAACTTAGTGTTTTTCAAGAACTTTGAAATTTTGTCAAAAAGTCAAACATGTTTGGATTTTTCACGAAATGATATTTTTCCCTGATAGAGTATCTTCCATGAAACATGTTTGCAAATTTTTACAATTTTTGAAATTTTTTGGAATTTCTGGAGGGTTTCTGAAATTCGGCTCAGAAACTCATTTTTGGGACTGACAGAGTATCAGTCGACTGCCCTGAAGGGCAGTCGACTGATACGGCTGAAGATAGTTTCTGAAAATTTTTTAGAAATAAATTGTTCCCTTATTTGATGCCATGAGTTAGCATTGCTGTGGGCAATCATTTTGATGGTGTCAAAGGGGGAGAATCGGTGGTTTAAGTTAAATTTTTAGTTTAAATTTTTGACTTATTCTTGGATTATGATGAAAAATTGAAAATGGATGAAGGCATAGGTTAAGGGGAGGTTACCTCTTTGATTTTGCTATGTCTTGTATTTTTTAATTACTGTTGCTTGTTGTTAAGTTAGGTTTGCAACTTAACTTTAATTTGGTTTATGATAAGAATTGAAAATGGGAGAAGACATCAGTTAAGGGGAGGTTCCTCTTGGTTTTACTATGTCTTGTTTTTTAATTGCTATTGTTATTTACTTTGTTGACTGGTATTTTCTCCCTAACTTAAACATATTGCCACACATCAAAAAGGGGGAGATTGTTGAGGCAATCGGCCCAAGAATGATCGGGAAGATCGTGGTATTGATGTATATGTGCCAATATGTTTAAGGTTAGGGTGTTGTGTTGTTATTTGATATGTGTGATTGAGTTTGCAGGACTTGGAGAATCACACATGGAGAACATATCCAAAGACGAGAGTCGAGGGAGGAGGACTCCAAGGGCAAGCCAGGAAGTGGACTTCAAGGGCACACGTGAAGGGTGGCATGGAGGCAAGCCAAGGGAAGACTTGTGTGCGCATCCGAGGGATTATAGCCGGAGGAAGAAGACTTCAAGGGGCAAGCCAAGGGAGTATACCTGAAGGCACACGTGAAGGAGAGTGTTCGGAGTGATTGTGAGTGCTTGTAGAAGCTGGGCAATCGACTGGCAGAAAGGCAATCGACTGCCAAAACTCACAGAAGATTTTCAGCCTTCGACCAGTTGACTGCCCCTGGGGCAGTCGATTGGTCACCCCCAAAAACTAGCCGTTGGATGACATTTAAAGCTAGGCCAGTCGACTGCCCCTGGGGCAGTCGACTGGTAGTAGGGCTGGACAGCTTGCGAAGCTATTCTTTACTCTTATATAAAGGAGACTTTTTGGCACGAGGACGGTACGATTTTTTACTGTACAAAAGTGTTGTTCGTGTCAATACTCCTCAGATCTTCCTCTCGCTTTTCATTCCATCTTGTAAAGAGGAAGAAGCCGACTTTGTAAAGGTTTCTCCACCTTGAAGGAGGTTTTCATAGTGGAGAGTGTGCAACCGCGTGGATCCTTGGATTAGTCACCTTTCGGGGTGGATACCAAGTAAAAATCTCCTTGTTAGCATTGAATTTGATATTGTTTATTATTCTTGTTTGTATTGTGCTAACAATCTTGTAGAGAAAATTCAACAAAGTGTTATTCCCCCCCCCCTCTAGCAAGCGCCACAATCTAACAGAGCCCTCTTCGACGCTCAAGTCAGAAACCTTATCTTTTTCGGAGGATGACAAGAAATCAAAATTTGCTATCAGTTCGGAAAGCTTACCCCTTTTACCTAGATGCTAAGGCATCTTATATACCTGAGGTCTTGGTCACACATGTCCCCACGTTCTCCTCCACGTCCCTTAATCATCGATTACTTGATAGATATCCTATCTTTTGGTAGCGGTCCCTGCACTCATTAAGATCTTAATTGCTACGCGTTGTGGACAATAATTATCCGATGACTTTCCTGTTCTGGAAAGAGGAACGACTACTTGAAGTCGGACTTTCTGACTCCTATGTCGATCTTTGGGCTCCACTCTCATGAGTCAGTCTCGGAGTCTCATCTCTCGAGCTAATCTCAGGGCCTTCATCCATTTTCCCGAGATAGTCTCGGGAGCCCGATTCCCGGTCTGACCTCGGGGGCTTTCTTCCATTCTCCCGAGATAGTCTCGGGAGCCCGATTGTCAGTCTAACCTCGAGGTTCTGATCCATTTTCCCGAGATAGTCTCGGTCTGACCTCGGAGCTATGGTTCGGCGGGCCCTGTCACGTAGCTTCCCCGTGTCACGTGTCCATCCCAGGATGCTCATCCCTATTAACTGCTTTTAGTGAAGCTGAAAAGATTACTTTAAGAATGGAGGTTGAACATATATTTGTGAAACTCGTATTCGTTGTAGAAAAGGATTCTTTGATGAAAATTCTCAAGATAAACCAATATAAGGAGCTGAAGAATATTTTCGAATAAATTATTTTTTACAAATAGTTGATAATGATCTTTCTTTACTCAAGACAAGATTTGAGTAGTTTCAGAAATATGAAGAGACTTTTAGATTTTTAATTATCTTGAACAAGTTGAAAGACGGAGATGATCAGAGTTTGAACAATTCATGTACTGCACTTGTAGATTTTTTGAAACATGACGATGATTTTGATATTAATGCACTTGAACTATTTTCTGAGTTGCAATTACTCAGAAAAGCATTGTCGAATTGGATTACCAAACCACTTGAAGTCTTAGAGTATGTCAAAAATTTGCTCAGTACTACGAGCGGCTTATTGACTTGGTGTGGGGGTTTCTGATCATGCCCCGTAGGTATGTTTTTACATTTGTTGTGTACTCTACTTTTCGGAGACTGTATACCTTTTTTCTATCTGCTTTAATTACCTTATTTATACCATGCATTTATCTGTTCACTTTATTCGTAGAGTTCAACCACAAACTCACCACCGTTTGCTTCCCTTTCTATTTTAGGTAGTAGATAGTTGTGTCTCGTGCCGTCAAGAGAGGGCTCATCTGCCAGTCCGATAGGGTCAAGTAGGTTTGGTTTGTTTCATGTTTTGTATTTTCGTATTCATTATATTTGTATTTATTCCTGTTGGACTTTCGTTTTGCTTGCATTGGTTGTACGGAGTTATTATGCTTATTATTTATAGTATGAATGTTAATAATTGCGTGGATGCGATTTTTATTATATTAATACGGTTGTAGCTAGCCGTTTGAGACTGTGCTTATTTATTGTGTAGTGAGTGTATGTATTAAGCTTCATATTATCCGTCGTATAGGGGAGATACTGCCCGATTTTCGAGTAGGCATGAGCTTCTGGGGGCGTGACATTTAATGCCTCTAACAACCCCGAACCCCACACGAATTACGAAAACTTCTATAAGTCTTCCTGAATTTTCTGACCCGGATTTTATTTAGTTGAATTTAACATTAACATTGCCACGTTTGTCATATAATCGTCACAATTGCTCCCACCATGATGACATTTGATCTTTCAGTTGGAAGACAACCAATTTAACTTTTACACGATCGGATACTTCCTGATAATAAAATATTCTTTCCAATTAACAAATTCCTCTACTTATATGTAACGTATTATACAACTCGAGCATATCAACCCAAAAATCAATGTCTACATAATGCTCCTCTCAACCATGACATTTCCTGAACTGAGCACACTTGTGATATAAGGTTTTGAAAGCAGAACCATAATCACTATCAAAGATCTCACAATCTTTAAAATCCCGCATCGCCAAATACTTGATTAATTATGTGAATTATCTCTGTAAATATTTAATCTTCATATCTTGGATGTTACTATATATTACGGTACGGGGTTCCTCAATCAGAATCTATCTAGTACGATCATGATCATGACCATTGAAGAAGATGTTGAGGCCGTATCTGCTCCATTTGGTTTTGTCCTCCGACCATTCACGTGAAACACGCCAACGGGTCCGTGGGGGTGCCTGGGGGGCGTCCGTATCTGTTCCTTTTGGATTTGTCCTCCGAGCATTCACGTGAAACACGCCAACGGGTTCTTCTTGGTATTTGAAATGGGAAACTTGAGTCTAACGTTTTGAATTAACTTCTTTATAAAAAGGCATGATGGCAGTAGAAAGATGCAGTAGTGATCGTTGCGACATTAACCTTTGTTGAGCAGTATGGCAAGCTCCTTCGTTCTCTCCTCTGTAGCAAAAAGGTTTGTCAAATTAACCAATTGATTAATTCCAATTCATTTTTCTTCAATTTTCATGTTGATCAATTCAGAATATTGCTGCTTAATTAATTCAATCTTGCTTTTGCTGCATAAATATATAGGCTCGAAGGGAAGGTGGCCTTGATCACCGGCGGGGCGAGCGGCATCGGCGAGTGCACCGCCAAGCTGTTCGCCCGCCTCGGCGCTCGAGTGGTCGTGGCGGACATCCAAGACGACAAAGGCCGCGCCTTGTGCGACTCACTGGGCCCGGACACCGCCTCCTACGTTCACTGCGACGTCACCAAGGAGTCCGACGTGGCAAGCGCCGTCGACGCCGCCGTCGCCCGCCACGGGAAGCTCGACGTCATGTTCAGTAACGCCGGCATCGCGGAATCTTGGCAGAAGTCGTTCCCCGAATGCGAGGTGGCTGACTTCCAGCGGTTGATGTCGGTGAACGTGACGGGGTCGTTCCTGGTCACCAAGCACGCGGCGAGGGTGATGACGCCGGCGAGGCAGGGGAGCATCGTAATCACTGCGAGCACCGCGTCGACTATTGCGGGATTGGTGCCGCACGCATACACGTGCTCGAAGCACGCGGTGGTGGGGCTGATGAGGAGCGCGGCGGCCGAACTGGGCAAGCACGGGGTTCGGGTCAACTGCGTGTCGCCGCACGGGGTGGCCACGCCGCTGGCGATGGCATGGCTTGACTTAGACAAGGAGGCCTTTGAGGCCACGATTGAGAAGTCAGCCAACCTGAAAGGGGTGAGGCTGGGAGCGGAGGACGTGGCGGAGGCGGTGGCGTACCTCGCCGGCGACGAGTCCAGGTACGTGAGCGGCGTCAATCTGCTGTTGGACGGAGGCTTTACCATCGCCAAGGGATTGGCGTAGATGGCACCGAAGCTACCCATCGACGGACTTCACGTCGATCGATCGCACTCCAACTGCAACAGCTAGCTCGCGTTGAATAATTGTCACGATCGATCTACTAAAATCATCATCAATAAAATTAAATAATTAATTACGCAAACGCACAAGGAAAAATATTTTCTTTCGATTAACCCTTTCCATGATCCCCACACACAAGTAGACATAAAACAGAGCAACATTAACCGATCGAGTGATCCATATATTTTGAAGACTAGGAGAGGTCATTAACAAGCTGAGCTGCACACACTGATGCGATCGAAGTAATTGACAAGCAGTAAGGTGATAGAAGGCAATTGATTATCGCTTCAAGGAGTCCAACCAAACCCATATTAAAAGAATTTTTAAACATATCTAAAAGTCTTTATTAATGGTGACGTGATTGATTAGCGCTTTCGCTAACACGCGTTGAATAATTGGCACAGATCAATTTAAATTATCATCAATTAAATTAAATTAATTAATTATGCAAACACACAAGAACAAAAGTAATTATTGTAATGCTTACTGAATGTTATTGAATCGATTAATTTTTAATGCAGTGGATAATTATAGATTCTGTTAATTCCTTTATAAATATCAAAAGTGATAATCAAATTTTGCATACGAATATCAGAAACATCCTTTAATAATCTAATTCGAATAGAGAATACTAGAACATAAGAAAAACAACATGTTTTAAGGTGTTAATTCGAATAGAAAATACTAGAAAATAAGAAAAACACCATGGTTTAAGAAGGAGGCGGCGACTAAAATAACATTAATCAAAATTATCTTTTACAAATAAACATGACGCTTATAATAGACTTGAATGTAAGGCTCAAAAAAGGGAGAAATAATTCCTCGTATATGGATCTCAATTTCTATTTTACAAAAAAAATGTAATTTTACCCTAAAAAGAAATTTTTTAACAGAAATCCTAATCAACAAAACATGATCTACAAATTATAACTCATACATATCTAAAATATCAAAAATACCTTAATACCATAAAAATAAAAATTTCAAAAAAGTAAAAATATATCTGAAGGCTTAGATGGGTCTAAATGGTGGATTTTGGGCCCGAATTTGACGTTTATGGATTCCCCAGTAATAAACATAAATATTTGAATTTTGCACATGTCACTACAAGAATTTTTGGATTCAACAATACCCAATAGACAACGGTGTTTTGAAAAACCGTTGTCCTTTTTCATTTAATAACAGTTTTTTCAAAAACCGTTGATGTTGATAAATTTTTTGCGGAAACAGATAACGATTTTTAAAAAACCGTTGTCTTATGTATGTCAAAAACAACGATTTTTTAAAAACTGATGTCTATTTTCTTGGTTATGACAACTGGTTTTAATTAACCGTTGTCTATTTGTGTTGCTTATATGGTAATACACAACAACGAGCGAGCACGAAAATGAAAAATTGTCACCTTTTATAAATCTTCTTTCTTCTCTCTCGTGTGTCGCGAGCCCTAATCCCAGCCAAGCCAACCCGACTGTTCTTCTCTCTCGCGTGCCCTGGATCGCAGCCAAGTGTCGATGCTTCTTCTCCCTCGCGTGCCCTGGATTGCAGCCAAGCGCCGACTCTTCTTCTCCCTCGCGTGCCCTGAATCGCAGCCAAGCGCCGACCTCTTCTTCTCCCTTGCGAGCCCTAAATTGCAGCCAAGCTAACCTCGAGGCTCCAGTCCCTATTTGTGCCTATACGAAGGAGGTAGAACGGTTCGATCCGGCCTTTCAAAATATTGCACCATGGAAAATCACACCATGGCCGATCCCGCCGACACAACCGCTGCCACCGCTCGAGTCAGTGACGAGGTGGATCCATCCCAGAAGGAGGATGATGAGCATGATTCCAAAGAGATTGTTCTCCTCCGTTACTTTCTGCGAGAATGGGAGCTGGTGAAGTCCATCCTCGACCGCATAGTCGACAATGGGGGCGTCTCGTCTCCGACCGATGTTCACAAGATCCGATCTATTGTAGGCTTCCTCCGCTCTTCTATCGCATCTCAGTTTGTTTTTATCCGCAAATCTTTGATTTACTATTGAGCAAAATCTCTTTTTTATGCCTTCTTAATTGACTGCACAGATGGACAAATACCAAGAACAGGAACAGCTCCTAGAACCCTTCCTGGAAATAATAATTTCGCTTATTATGTCGATAGTTCGCTCCCAGGCGACACATCTTAGGGTCTCGCCGGAGGGAGCTATGGAGATTATCAAGCCCCTGTGCATTATAATATACTCGCTCGTTACAGTATGCGGCTACAAGAGCGTTGTTAAGTTCTTCCCGCACCAGGTTTCGGATCTTGAACTTGCGGTCGATCTTCTGGAGACATGCCACCAAGCTACTTCTGTGACATCGCTGTGACATGAAAGTACGGGAGAGATGGAGACCAAGTGCGTCGTTCTGCTGTGGCTTTACATACTCGTGTTGATTCCTTTTAATATCCTGTCAGTTGATACACAGGCAGTGAATAAGAGTTACTTGGATGAACCGGAATCCTCACCATTAGTCAAAAAATTATTGGAGATTTCCAAGGATTACCTTTCAAGTGATGGTCCTATGCGTAAAATGGTTGGTTTGTTGCTTGCGAGGCTTTTAACTTGTCCTGATATGGCAAATGCTTTTAATAGGTTCGTATGATTGGTGCAAGATCCTGATATGTTCATGTTTATTGGCAAAGAGTTTTACATTAAGCCATTTTCAAATTATATTTCATTGTTTTTGTGCTCATGATTATGCTCTTTTTAGTGACAAACACATTTAAGTTCGTATGGATGGTGCAAAATCGTGATATGTTTATGTTTATTAGCAAAAAGTTTTACATTAAACCATTTTCAAAATATAGTTTTGGATCTCTTGTTTTCATTAGCTTCAAATGTCAATAGGAATCCCTTAGTGCCTATGGTTGTTGGACTTGCTTATTTAATCTATCATGTCTGCATGCTTACTAGCATTTTCTTCAGCATCCTGATCATAATATCGTCATGGGAGACCCAACTATTTGTGATCAGCTACCTCTATTCCTCACACTTAAATCAATTCAACTATAGAATCTACTATTCCTCACACTTATTTAATCTATCATGTCTGCAAGCCGACCTCTTCTTTCTTCTGTTGTCATGATGCTATTGGGTTAAAACCCGTGGTTCCTCCTTTATCTTTCTTTTGCTTTGATCAATGAAGTGTATACCATTCTGTGATGGGTTCGGATGTTTGTTTCTGCTAGATTGGAGCAGATACTTGGGTTCCGGCAATAACAAGCCAGGAGTGATTGCAAGTAAAAAACATTTCAAGTATCAGTTACTATGTAATTGTTAAGGATGTAAAAAACATTAATTGATCTCTTTTCTACTGATTCAAAGTTTTAAAACAAGTGGTTAGTCAATCATCTTTTAGAGGATATTGGAGAAGAGTAGGATAATATCAGAGCAAAGTAAGAGGTCCATATTTGAAGTCCTACCTAAAAATCTCATCAATTAATGTGGTTTAAGGCAATCTGAAGTATATCCATCCAAATACAAGGGGAGTGCCAAATTAAATAAATTTGTTGCTTTCTTAAGAGCTTGAGATTTTCGAATAATTAATAGCCAATCAACTTTAATAGTAAATAAATTAATTTATGAATTCTTATCCTGATTCACAAGTCTTGCTGTTAAATAAAAAAACTTAGTTGTAACTTAAGGCTGAATTTCATGTGGAGTGTGGATCATTGCCTTGATATCTTATACATTTTGACCAGCATAGGTGGTTCTAAATGGCTGTATACATATGTATGTACCCTTGTGTTCCATGGAGCTCTTTCCAAGTAATTCTGCACTGGGATCCATAGGTTTCTTTTCCGTATATTTTCTATGTTGCTGGGCTACAACAAGGTACATTGGCATCTGTCCATATATTGGAACACTACATAAAAGTTCCTGTTACTTAAATCACACTTATGCACTTCCAATTCATTCTGCGATTGGTTGTTAAACCTTTATTATTCTTTAATATTTATCTTGACTAGTGCAATTATTTAATCATCCTTGTCTAATATTCTAACTGCAACTTCCTTATCTTAGTGATTTTTAGAAAAAGCATTTTCATATCTGCGTGCTATAATTTAAACATTCGTTTACTAGTCGTCGTTTCTCTTCTCTCTCTTTGATTGGCCATTTGGATCTGACAATTCTGTTCACTGTTTACTGCAGGGGCTGATTTGTCAGTTGTTCAAGCTTGGAACTTACGACCGTCACTTATTTGGGAAGATGGCCAATGGATAGAATGGTCTCGTGTGAAAGAAAAGGTTGCTTTTGAAACGATTTTCTTTTAACCTTTATTATCAATACATTCTCTTTGTTTTTTTCCCTTTTCCTTTTATTCCACTGCCAGCTGCTAAGCATTTGCACTCCTTTAAGATTGTCTTTCTGGATTTTTTTTTTGTGTTTGAAATCTATTTTACTATTATCCTTCAATAGGGAGATACACCCCAAGAGAAACGTCAATAGCTTTGGCGATTAGATAACAAAAGTAAAGAAGAAATAATTGGAGGATTGAATACTCACACAGATGACTCAAGCAAGCTGGAAGAGACAAACCCACTTAATTTGTCAGCAGTATATCAATTAATAGGGAATATTTTCGAGATCCCATGTTATTTGCCATTGCTTTCAAATTGATATGTTTTCTGCTAAGTCAATGCTATTACTAAATGTAGTTACTGGAGGGATTGCAAAGCTCTCTGCTTATATCTAAGATTGCTAGTTTGTCACATGATAAAGGCACCAATAACTTGCATAAAGGCGGATCATCTTCTAGAGGTAACTTTATTCTTAAGAAAAAGATACATTTATCCTTATCCTATCCGACTTGAGAGTATTTAAATTCTCCAATTTTTTTTCAGGTCAGAGTCAGATAAATCGCAGATAGCTTCCTTACTGATGCATTTCAGTTCACATAGAAATTTCCAGCGCCACTATAACAGAATTAAACTAGGGTTCATGTACATAAATGCAGGATAAATTTAGTGAACTGAAGGACCAAATGAAGGCTGGATTACTTCTCAACACAAATGAGGTTTGCCCAAGACATTTTGTTCTACATGCTAAATGTTTCCTTTTTTACAATTCAAGTTATGTATACTGCATCTCATATGTTCCCTTAAATGCATTTTCTGGACCAGGCTAAGTTCCTACAACTTTATTCAAAATGCAAGTGTTTTGAAACTATAATTTTTTGACCCACTTGACAAGGGTAACCATGCCTGAGAAATAGTGAGATGCTTCTATTTTTTCCTCCAGTTAATTTACAATTTCTAGTTATCATTCTTTATATCATGGTTATCATACCACATGCTAAAAAATAGGCATCACGTTTACACTTGGATGTTCCCATACCATGAGTGTACTGCTCATTCACTGAAATTTTGGAGAATCTACACATGTACTTCTTTACCATTCTGCTATTTTGCTGAAGCTTCGAACCAGCAAATTTGGCTTGCTTTCACAAATTGCAGTTTCCAAGATTGTAGTTCTAATATGCTGACCTCCTCTTTTCTTACTGCAGAATCTGTATGTGAGTTTGATTAATTCAGAAGGAGGTACAGTCTCTCATCCAACAATTGTCAAAACTTTAATTGTACTTGCTGTTGGGAATCATCAACCATGCACATGTTGAATAGACTTCTGCTCAACTACCCTTTGGTTTTTCTAGAATCTGAAATAAACTATAAACTCCTTATCAGGGAAACAAAGCTTCCATTAGTCTTTCTTCAGCTATGCATAAGCACAATTTTTGCATCCATTTTTTTTGTGTGTTAATCTATTTCTCTTGTTTATTCATTATTCTGCATCATCGCCAGGTGATGGAGAAAGGAGGGCCAGCTTCATGGAGAGGAAGACAAGCACGGTGAAGACAAGCAGGACAGGTATAAAGTGTTTGGAAACTTTGGATAAATAGAGCTGGCTTTTAAAGTTCCTTTCTCAGATTTTTTTTCCTCTCTTGGTTTTCAGAGCGATTGTATAAGAACTCAGATCGAATTCGGCAAGGAAGATTTGATGGCGACGTTGCTCAAGTTACAGATATGCAAGATTACAAGTAATCTATCTGTTTTGGCCTTTTTTGGGGGAACTTCAATGTCACTAGTGATTATAAATTTGGTTGTAGGATTTTTGTATCGACATGGAATGTAGGTAGAAAGTACCCAACAAAAAAATTGAATCTTGAGGAATGGATCCATATATGATGTATGATATTTGATGATATTTTGATGTATATATGATAGTTTGAAGTGTGTTTGCTCAATATTGTTTAATTATTTAAATAATTTATTTTTTAAATGGTATTTGTTGTAAATTGTTAGCTGCCTCAACCAAAAGACAAGATCTTTATTTGTTGTCATACTATTATTTAAATCACACACAAACAACGGTTTAATACTATTGTTAACCTGTTGTCGATCACATTAAAAGACAACGGTGAAAACCCATTGCTACACTGTTGTTATTGACTATAAACGACAACGATTTGTAACTGTTGATGTTGAGCACCCCTTTTAACAACATGACCTTTAACAACAGTGTTTTTAGCCTACGACAACGGTGAATGCCCGTGGTTAATAAGTATTTTTCTACTAGTGTGTGGTCACAGCTAAAGCTTAATTTCGAATCCTAAGTCAAAAGTTATTGCCTCTAGAAGATTGCTCTTTCGAACCCGCATTATTCTTCTTAGGGTGGAGAAAATTTGCTCTCGAATTATTGATCACTTCATCATCAAAAGAATCACCATGGAATGGAATTAAATGCTTCACATTAAAGCATCAACAATACAAATATGACTAGGTAGCTTCAAACGATACACATTGAGGTTTATCTTCTCAATAATCTCAACCAAGTCAATCTTCTTGGCTAATAATTTATTGTAATCCCTAACGAAAAAAATATCCTTAGTTAACACTGCCCACACAAAATCCTGAACATCGAACTCCAAGTGTTCAGGATTTTGGTCTGTAGTGTATTATTTGTACTTTGAATTAGAGTTAGATAGATGGTCATGAATACTTTATGGACTACTTGCAGGTTATTCACAAAATCAGCAACTTTATCGTAGATCATTGTTTTGCTAGGCAACAATATCAAATTCAATGGACCTCAAGGTTGAATTGAGTATACCACCTGGAATGGGATAAAATTAGTACTGTGATGCACTACATGGTTGTGAGCAAATTCTGCCTGACACAGCTTTTGATACCAACTCTTCACATGATTTCCTACTAAGCAACGCAACAAATTGTCAGGTGATTGATTCACAACCTCTATTTGACCATCGGTTTAAGAATGATAAGCATTACCAAAATTTAATTGTATATCAATCATCATCCACAAGTTTCACCAAAAATGACTGAGGAAATAAGTGTCCCCATTTGACAAAATGGTCGTCAGAAGGCTATGAAGACTATAGACATATCGAAAGAATAATTGTACGACATTAACAGCATCAGTAATCTTCTTGCAAGGGATAAAGTAAAAAACCTCGTTAATCGTTTTTGCAAGGAATAAAGTGAACCATTTAGAAAATCTATCAACAACAACAAAGATAGAATCACTATCTCATTGGGTACGTGGAAAACATAGCACAAAATCCATGTTAATATCAACCCAATGTTGTGAAGGGATTGACAAAAGCATGTACAATCATGCATTAGTGGATGCTCCCTTAGAGACTTGACAAATTTTGCACTGTTACACATACTTCTCGACTTCTCGTTGTAGTGAAGGACAAAAATAGAAAGTCTAAACTAACTATAATGTTCGGACTCAGGCCACATGCCCCTCACTGTCCAACTTCTAAATTATTTGCACGCGGAGACTATAATCAGGAATACATAATTGATTACATTTAAACAGAACCCCATTATACAGTAAAAAATTTCTTTTCTTCCTAGCCTGTACATCTTGCATTACCACATAAAATGTTAAAAGGAAAGATCAATAGCAAGCAACTCACAAAAAGAGACAAAATCTAACACCTCAACAAGCATAGTAACCAATAAAGTACTCCTACAACTCAAGGCATCTACCACCCGATTAGCAACCCCTATTTTATATCTCACCACATAGGTAAATTGCTCCAAATAAGCAACCCACCTCACAACTAGGGGTGACACATTATTTTGCTAGTGTAAGTGTCTCAATGAATCATGGTTCATGTACAATATAAATTCCCTGTGGAATAGATAGTGATGTCAATGTCTCACTGCTTGCACAATCACATAAAACTCAACGTCATAAGTACTGTAGTTCAATTTTGCTCCAAATAAGTACTGGAGATGATAATAGTTTGAACAATTCATGTGCTGCACTTGTAGATTTTTTGAAACATAAAGATGATTTTGATATTAATGCACTAGAACTATTTTCTAAATTGCAATTACTCAAAAAAGTATTGCCGAATTGGATTACCAAACCACTTGAAGTCTTGTAGTATGTCAAAAATTTGCATCATGGATTTTCTAATGCTTGGATAGCTTATAGAATATTATTAACCATACCAATTACGGTAGCTTTTGCTAAAAAAAGTCTCTCAGAGTTGAAGTTGATTAAGAACCATCTTCGATCAACTATGTTATAAGATAGATTGAATGGATTAGCCATATTGTCTTTTGAAAAAAAAGATGGTAACTAAGCTTGTTTACGATGATTTAGTTGACAATTTTGCATAACAAAAAGTGCGAATAGTATGAATAGTTTGTTTGGCAACCCATTTTTGATGTTTGGCAACCCGTTTAAGTTAAGAAAATAATAACAATGCAAAAATCATGGAACCTAACCTTAGGATCCCCCTTCACCTAAGCTTTTCCTTGAGCTTAGATTTCTTGCAAAGGTACTTCTCTCCCTTCGCTAACAAATAAGCAACCATTGCTCCCCCTTCACCTAAGCTCCCCTTTGAGCTTGGATTTCTTGCAAAGGTGTGTTGGTTTCCCACTTAATCCTAACACTTTTCCCCCTTGGCCACACATCAAAAAGAACTCCAATAATATCTCAATTATTGGATTCTTTAACCTCTAATCACTATAAACATTGTGTATTAACCCTCCATAAGATTATACATAAGTTTACACTCATTTGGACACTTTTCGACTTTGCTAAAAACAATTTCAACATGTATCAGTCGACTGAGACAGTTACCAGTCGACTGACTCCTATTGAAAGGTAATTCACAGAATTATCAGTCGACTGATATCCCTAGTGATTAAACCACAATGCATCCCTAGCGATTAAATATAACAATAAACCTAATTTAAATCTTTGCCCAAACATCAAAACCTAGGGCACCTAGATTGCTCCAATAGTTCCCCGACTGCGAGATGGCCGACTTCCAATGATTGATGTCGCTGAACGTGATGAGGGTGTTCCTAGTGAAAGAAATAGAGAGAAGTCAAAGAAATAAAATATGAACATAGAAAATAATTTCTGAATTATTTTATTTCTAAAGTCAATTGGCTTATTTATACAAGTTATCGAAACAATAATAGAAATATTTAATATAGTATACAATCACAATAATTATAATCATAGCAATGAATATAATAAATTTAGAAATATTATTATTGCTATTGATTCATGTCGACCTTACTTATGATGCCAAATATGATATATCTTAATTGATTGAAATCAATTCGAGATTATTTTGCATTATTGTCATTACCCCGCCCCCCTCCCCCGACAAACTCAACGGAAATGTCTGAATGTTGAGTTTGAGTGCTCACCTAGTGAAACGTTGTCTAAATAATGACTTGGTAAATATATCAGCAATTTGATCTTCTGTAAAGATGTAAGAAACTGAAAGTTGTCGAGTAGTCACACGCTCACAAGCAAAATGAAAATTAATCTCCACATGCTTGGTACGAGCATGAAAAACTAGATTTTCCTCAAGATAAGTTGCTCCAATATTATCACACCAAATTTTGGACATAGCAGTTGCGAAAAAGTGTAATTCCGAAAGAAGAGATTTTACCAAATAATTTTGGATGTCATGTTTGTAGGACCGATGCCGTCGATAGAGGGGGGTGAATATCGACCGAGAAATCTTCGAGGAAATTCGTTAACTTTCGATCGTTCTAAAATCAGAGTTAGTAGCACAGCAGAAAAGTAAAACAGAAAAAGAAATAACAACACAACAGACACGCGGGATTTATTTACTTGGTTCCCTACCCCCCTGGGTCAGTACGTCCAAGGTCTATGTACTCGGCGTGAGTCTACTATTGGTCTCCTTTCCGGAATTTCTGGAGGCGGAGAAAACCCGTCTTACAGTTGATAATTACAATGAACAAGATATGAAACTAAGTGCGGAATAACAAAAAGCAAACCAAACAATTTAGGTCGAAACCTCGGCCGAACTGGACCTCCGAAGTGCCGCGCACTTCCTCCTGGAGCCTCCCGGTCGCAGAACCTCGTCTTTAGCGCTTTGTCTTCAGTCAGAATGATCAGAATCGCTCTTGGAAGTTATGTTTGAAGCAGAGGGGTCGAAGCCCCTTATATAGGCTTCATTCGAGCGCCTGTGATGATGGGGGCGCCCCTATAGACTTGGTCAAACATTATCCCTGCGTTGAACTCACCGCAGCTGATAAAACCTTTGACCAGGGTACCCCGGACCTCCCAGGCTCCTGAATGAAAGCTTATCTCTATTTTGAACTCGAAATAGCAAATACAGCTTTCAACTTGGGAGCCTGTATCATCCCGGGCGCCTGAATGGAAGTCTATTCTGCCTTCTTCATGAAACTGCAACGTTGTTCATTGAGCCAGGCGCCCCTATTGATGGGGGCGCCTGGCCTCTTAGGTTCCAACCCAGTTTGCCTGCTTTGTCTTCGATTCTTGGTACCTGCAAGATACACAAATACAAAGCAAATATACACACAATATTAACCTTAAGGACTTGGTTCTGACTTCGGATTTCCACGAAACCCTAGGTCGAACCGACGCAAGTTCCCACCCCCGAGAATGCGCCTTTCACCTACTCCATTCAGGAGACGGTTGCCACCCAGTCCTTCGGGTGGACTTTTGCTTAGCCTCCGATACTTCCGGATCTCGAGACGTCCGAACCCCGACCCGTCTCTATTTCTGTCCTTAGTCATCGCTCAGCTAAGTTGCTCAATCCCTCGGACCAAGACTTCGTGCCCGAACCCTAAGTCCAGGACTTCGGCGCCCAACCCTCGGTCAGGTCTTCTTGCCCAATTCCTCGAACCTGGTCTTCAGTGCCCAACCCTCGGCCAGGTCTTCTTGCCTAGTCCCTTTGCCAGGACTTAGTGCCCAATCCATGATCAAGACTTAGTGCCCAATTCTTTGAACCAGGACTTATTGCCTAGATTTACTAGGACTTTGGTCCATTTTGTTACTCCTCTCTTAATTTCCCTTCTCTTGTTTAATGTATCACTGACTTAAGTGTATTGTCGAACATTAAAACACTTAGAGGAGGACATCACTGATGCAACATGTACCAACAATCTCCCCCATTTTGATGTTTGACAATATCTTAAGTTAGATTGGTTGAAAGAGCTAAATTTTAACTCTTGGGATCAAATAAAAAAATGATCTAAGTTTTGAAAATTCATTTTTGATCCTCTAGGAAAAATAGGGAAAAAATTTCTAACTTTCACTCTCCCCCCCCCTTTTGAAAAATATTTTGATTTTTGATCCATTGGAAAGAGAAAAAAAAATTTATTACTAACTTAAGGTGCATCTCTCCCCTTTTGTCATACATCAAAAAAAAAACCAAACAACTCTTGCACCAACAATGAAAATATTTTGTTCTTTTGAAAAATACTTAGTATAAATTTATAAATTTTTGAAAGCATAGTAATACTAAGTACTTAAATTTCCAGAATAAATCTATTTTGAAGAGTATTGTGCAATTCTGAAAAATATTTTCTAATTGTAAGAAGATGTTTGATCTGAAAAAAATTCTTTAGAAAAATTCTAGAAAAGATTTTTCAAGTACTTTTGAGATAAATTGAGTTTTTGAAAGATGCAAGTACTTTTTGAAAAATATAGGAAACTTTGAAAGAATTTTTGAAAAAAATTTGCAATTTTGGAAAGTATAAGTACTGTTTTGAAAAATATTACCATTTGAAAAATATAAGTACTTTTTGAAAAGATATTATGCGTTTTGAAAACATAATATTTTACTTGACTAGGTTTCTTTTCTAGTCTGACACAATCCTAGGAAACCTTGTTAACTACAAGGACATTTTCCTTAGTGTCCTGGAAATTCTTCAAAGTCAAGTAAATATTGAATTTTGATAATCCAAAAAAAATGATAGTATTTTGAAAATATATGCTAGTACATTTTGAAAAATGTATAAACTTTTGAAGACGCAATATTTTACTTGACTTGGTTTATTTTCCAGTCTGACACAATCATAGGAAACCTTGTTAACTACAATGACATTTTCCTAAGTATCTTGGAAATTCTCCAACCCAAGTAAATATTATTTCAAAAATAATTTCATAAGCCACAAAAATTCTAAAAAATAGAATAATAGTATTTTGAAAGACTTATATTTTCAGCAAGATTTTGAAGATATAGTTCATGAAAACATGTTATTAAATAATTCTTTTAATTTGACCTCCCCCTAAACTTGACCCAGTCCTAGGAAGCTTGTTGACCACAAGTACTCTTCCTCTAAGTCTTTAGGGTTTAGTGCAGATCAAAGAAATTATCTGATAATTACCAAAAAACTTTTCAGAATTTCTTCTTTTGACTCAGACTCCCCCTAAATCTGACACATCCTCGGAGTCCTTGTAGATCATTAAGTGGACCTTCTTCTGTGTCTTTAGGGTTTATCAAATGAGACCTCGGCACAATTTTAAAGCACAGTTTTAAAATTTCGAAGCATATTTTGAAATAAAGGTAATTTGTTAGATATAGTTTACGAAAAACATAAGACATAGTATTTAAAGCACAGTTTTCGAAAACCATTTTAAAAGACAGTGATTTTTCAAAAGACATTTTTGAAAGAAAATTAAAGGAATAAACCACTCCCCCTGTACCCAACACCGTTTGACTCTATCTAAGTGCCTTAAGGAACTTTAGTGTTGTCCTAGAAGGCTTGTGTCTAATTGTGTGAGTCAAACAATTTTTTAAAAGGATATAATTTTTGAAAACATATAATATATAATCAATCAGACAAGCATGAATTCCATAAAAACATTATTATGTTAAAGCACTATTTTGAAAGTATATTTTTAGAAAAATATTCTAACAATTTTGAAAAATAATTTTGAAAATAATTTTTCAATTTATTAGTCCTTAACATCTCACCCATTTTAGATGTCTCAATACAGCAAGCATGGTTGCCTTATGGGTGTATTGTGAGATGCTTGAATCATTTTTCTTAATTTATTATTAAATCTAAGACTTAATTGAAGCTTGTGTTAGATTCGAATCTGACAATAGTAAAGTGAATTTGATTTTCAGTAATTGGCTTCCAGGTCTTGGTGAGACACTAGGCCTTCTTTGGCCGTAGCCTTATTGGATCATCAACCCTTTCCTTGACAAAGCCTTTTATAGAAAATTCATCTTCAAGTTACTTCTTGAGAGATTTTGGTCTAACTAGTTTAGGTTTTGGATCGGTAGCTTCGGCTAGTTCCACCAAAAAGACTTCCCTAACGTACTATCATCTCACCTCTACCTAATACTAGGTTGATCAAGTTTCAATTATTCTTTTTCCTATAACCATTCTAATTTATGCATAAAATTAAACGTGAATGACATGACATATATTAAAGAAAATAGTAGACGCATGTCCATGGCATTAATGCATGATTCAAACAAGTCAAAGGACATTTTAATTAAGTTTCTATAAATGTATCAAATTCCCGATTTGATACATGTCGTGTGAACCGGCGAATATGCCAACCCACTTTGACATATTTAATGTTGTTAATTTTGATTGTTTCAGTTTGGGTAAAATTTTATTTAGTTCGAGTTTAAGTTATTTAAAAATTAATTGGAATTGAGTTAATTAAGGATTAATTAAGTTAATTTAAATTAATTAAGGATTGAATTAATTTGAATCATTTGAATTAACTAAGGGTTGATTAATTAAGATTTAATTGAATTAATTTAAGTTAATTTAAATTTGAATTAATTAAGATTTAATTGAATTAATTTGAATTTAATTGAATTAATTTGAATTAATTAAGATTTAATTGAATTAATTTGAATTAATTAAGATTTAATTGAATTAATTTTAATTAATTTTAATTTGATTTAATTAAGATTTAATTGAATTAATTTGAATTTGATTCAGGATTAATTTAAGTTAATTAATAATTAATTTAAGTTGATTAAATTAAATTAAGGATTAATTTCGAATTAATTAACATTTAAATTAATCACTTAAGGATTAATTAAAGTTCAGAATTAATTGATCTTAAAACTAAAGGATTAGGTTAAGGCTTAAAAATTAATTAAAATTTAATCAAAATTTTTAAGGTTTATCTTGATTTAATTTTCAAGATTTCTGGGTTGGTCAAAAGTTATGGGTCTAATTTCATCATCTTCATTATTTCGAAAATATCTGATTCCCTTACTATTTCTTCTTTATTTATCCTTTCAAGTTTTTCTAATAATTCTGGTTTATTTGAATCTTTGTGAACTTTATTAACTATGGCCTTAATCTTAGAAAATTTCATCTCCTCCTCATCCTCAAAATTACATCCTTCAATATCCTCAACATAGGTGGAGTAATTTGGGCCACTAGTTAATATTTCAGGATTATCCAGGGGAATAATTAAATTGTTATCTAAAGGTATATTATCTCCATCATCCTCAATAATATTTTCAGCAAAATCATTTTTATCCTCAGAAAAATTTTCAATAATTTCAGAGTTATCTTTAGAATTATCCTTAGGATTTTCAAATTTCAATTTAGGAATAACAGATTTAATTTCTGAATTAACATTAAGATTAATTACAGAATTAATTTCAGTAATTTTATCAGATCTAATTTCAAAATTAAGCTCAGCAATTTTTGAATTGATATTACGGATTAAAGAATTAATTTTTGATAGTTTACTACTATCTACATTATCTAGTTGATCATGCAAGACATTAATTTGCCTATTTACACAATTTAATTTTTCAGTAAAATTATCTAAATAATTTACATAAGAAATTGTAAGAGATTTAAAAATTTTCGGAACATAAAATTTACGTACCTTTGCCGGACATTTATTTTTGTAGTGTTCGTGTTTCTCGCATTTGAAGCATCGTACGTGACTTTTGTCTTTCCGGACTCCTGGCGCTGGTGCCTCCTTTGCACCGGTGAGGATCGATTCTTACGAGTAGGACACTAACTTTTGTAGTGTCCTCTCTCCTTGCACGTGAAGCATATAATATGAAATTTAAAAATAAACATTAAAAAATTGTACCTGATTCACCCCTGGGCTCCCCCTCAACTCCTGGCGTCGTTGCTCCGTCGGCGGTTAGTCTGGTGAAGAGCGGTCTAGCTTTGATATCACTTGTAGGACCGGTGCCGTCGATAGAGGGGGGTGAATATCGACCGAGAAATCTTCGTGGAAATTTGTTAACTTTCGATCGTTCTAAAATCAGAGTTAGTAGCACAGCGGAAAAGTAAAACAGAAAAAGAAATAACCACACAGCAGACACGCGGGATTTATTTACTTGGTTCCCGACCCCCCTGGGTCAGTACGTCCAAGGTCTATGTACTCGGCGTGAGTCTACTATTGGTCTCCTTTCCGGAATTTCTGGAGGCGGAGAAAACCCGTCTTACAGTTGATAATTACAATGAACAAGATATGAAACTAAGTGCGGAATAACAAAAAGCAAACCAAACAATTTAGGTCGAAGCCTCGGCCGAACTGGACCTCCGAAGTGCCGCGCACTTCCTCCTGGAGCCTCCCGGTCGTAGAACCTCATCTTTAGCGCTTTGTCTTCAGTCAGAATGATCAGAATCGGTCTTGGAAGTTGTGTTTGAAGCAGAGGGGTCGAAGCCCCTTATATAGGCTTCATTCGGGCGCCTGTGATGATGGGGGAGCCCCTATAGACTTGGTCAAACTTTATCCCCACGTCGAACTCGCCGCAGCTGATAAAACCTTTGACCAGGGTGCCCCGGACCTCCCAGGCACCTGAATGAAAGCTTATCTCTGTTTCGAACTCGAAACAGCAAATACAGCTTTCAACTTGGGCGCTTGTATCATCCCGGGCGCCTGAATGGAAGCCTATTCTGCCTTCTTCACGAAACTGCAACTTTGTTCATTGAGCAAGGCACCCCTATTGATGGGGCCGCCTGGATGCTGTTGGGCGCCCCTATTGATGGGGGCGCCTGGCCTCATAGGTTCCAGCCTAGTTTGCCTGCTTTGTCTTCGATTCTCGGTACCTGCACGATACACAAATACAAAGCAAATATACACACAATATTAACCTTAAGGACTTGGTTCTGACTTCGGATTTCCACGAAACTCTAGGTCAAACCGACGCAAGTTCCCACCCCCGAGAACGCGCCTTTCACCTACTCTATTTAGGAGACGATTGCCACCCAGTCCTTCGGGTGGACTTTTGCTTAGCCTCCGATACTTCCGGATCTCGAGACGTCCGAACCCCGACCCGTCTCTACTTCTGTCCTTAGTCATCGCTCAGCTAAGTTGCTCAATCCCTCAGACCAAGACTTCGATCCCGAACCCTATGTCCAGGACTTCGGTGCCCAACCCTCGGCAGGTCTTCTTGCCCAATTCCTCGAACCAGGTCTTCAGTCCCCAACCCTCGGCCAGGTCTTCTTACCCAGTCCCTTTGCCAGGACTTAGTGCCCAATCCATGATCAAGACTTAGTGCCCAATTCTTCGAACCAGGACTTATTGCCTAGATTTACTAGGACTTTAGTCCATTTTGTTACTCCTCTCTTAATTCCCCTTTTCTTGTTTAATGTATCACTGACTTAAGTGTATTGTCGAACATTAAAACACTTAGAGGAGGGCATCACTGATGCAACTTGCACCAACAGTGTTAGCTATAGCTTTATATTCATCTTCTGTGCTTGAGCGAGAGACTGTAAGTTACTTCTTTAAAAGCCAAGAAATAAGATTTCGCTCAAAAAATATGTCATATCCACTAGTAGAACATCTATCTTCGGGAGATTCGGCTCAATCTGCATCACTATAAGCAATTAACTCTCATGAGGACTGATGATATAAAAGATGACTATATAGAATAGTGCCTTTGAGATATCGAAAAATTCTCTTAACGCCTTCCCAATGATGTTCAGTAGGAAAATGCATAAATTGACAAGCATAATTGACTACAAATGCAATATTGGGTCGTGTAATGGTGACATGTTTTAGGGCACCAACAATACTTCGGTAGATATGGGGATCAACCATTAAAGAGGAGGATAAAGGTGCAGTGAAACTGTTGGTGCAGAAAGCACCAAAGTCAAACCTGTGTTTTGATAATGGCAACAAGGTTCAAGAGTTAAGTCTTACTTGTTATCTAACATGTCACTTGAGTGTGCAGAGTAAAAAGCTCTAGCGAAGGACTGCTAGGCACTGGCGAAGGAATGCACTGGCGAAGGAATGCCAGAGTAAAAAGCCCTAGCGAAGGAATGCTAGGCACCGGGCGAAGGGCAGCTCGGCATCCAAGACCTGGAAAAGGACCGTCAGGCAAAAGTCCAACCAGAGGAACGGTTGGCATCAGGTACACTCTCCCGAGAGGAGTAGGTGAGGACGCGTTCCCCGTCGAGGGAACAGTAGGCGTCGGTTCGACCTAGGGTTCCATTTTGGAAACCCAAAGTCAGAACCAAGACAGCTAAGGCTGTATAAACTAACAATTTATTGTTTCATTGTGTTTTGGACTAACCGTGGATGCAGGACCGAAGGAACGTGTGTCTGCAGCTCAGAGAGCCTCAAAGGAATGAGGCAATAGCTGACCAGGGCGCCCGGAGTGTCCCGGGCGCCCCCAAGGTGAACACAAAACACAAGAAAAGCAAAGCAGCTTCGACAGTGCAACTCCCGGGCGCCCCCAGCGTCCCGGGCGCCCCCAGCACCAACTGCCGAAGCAGCTCCCTTCGAAGCCAGCAGATGACACTTTGACCCGGTCAATCCGGGCGCCCCGAGCGCTCCGGGCGCCCCGGTCAAAACTGATCCCGAAGGTAAAGGGATTAGACGCTGACCGAGAAATCGACGGATCGACCGCCACGTGGGGGGGCGCCCCGGACGTTCCGGGCGCCCCCAGGCCCTATATAAAGGGCCCTCGACCCCAAGCTTCGAACAACACTTGATTCAACGCTTCAAAGCTCTTCTGCTCTCGCGCCTTGCTCCGGAAACCTCCCAACTCGAGCCGACGACGTCCTGCTGCTCCGGAAAAAGTCAATCTACTCCGGACGTCGGTAAAGAAGAGTGATTTTTAATTTACTGCACTTATTTCTGTAATCAATCTTTGTAAACGGATTTTACGCTTCATATAGAATTGCCCAAAGTAACGATCAACGATCGTGGGCCTTGGAGTAGGAGTCGACCTAGGCTCCGAACCAAGTAAAAATTACTGTGTTCGCGTGCTTGCGTTTATCTTCCGCTGTGCAATTGTTTTTTTTTAAATCCGAACGTTTTCCGATATTCACCCCCCCCCCTCTATCGGTTCTCTCGATCCAACAAGTGGTATCAGAGTGGGGAAGTTCAAACTTGGTGCAACCACCAGTTTGAAAATTTTTCGGATTTTTTTATTTTTGTTTCTCGTTCGAATTTCTTCTAAACTTTTCGTACGAACTTTTCTCCATTAATCGAGGTTGGTGCAACACCCCTCGATATTTTATTTTCCTTATCCCGCACTACTAATCCAAGACCAAATCTTGGGAAAGTTTTTTTGTTAGTTATCTTTTTCAGGTTAAATGGCCATGCAAGAAGGATTTAGCACCGCCAGACCTCCACTTTTCAGTGGAGAAGACTTTTCTTACTGGAAAAGTCGAATGGAGGTCCACCTGAAAACTCAGGTGGACATGTGGATTATCATCCAGTCCGGACTGGAGATCCCCAAAAACGCTGAAGGAGTACCGCAGACCTACTCAGAATGGGACAACGCCCTGAAGCACAAAATTGAAGCCGATGCAAAGGTGACCCAGACTCTCCAATGCGGATTGACAAAAGAAGAGCTGAACCGAGTAGGCCCCTTCAACAGTGCCACGGAGCTGTGGGCAAAGTTGATCGAGCTGCACGAAGGAACATCAAACACCAGGATCAGCAAGAGGGACCTGCTCCTAAACAAACTCTACACCATCAAGATGGCCGACAACGAAACAGCAGCCCAACTCCACGCACGAATCCAAGAATTGATGAACGGTCTTCACACTATAGGTCACAAGGTCGAAAACCGTGACCTAATAAGGTATGCCCTAAATGTTTTCCCTAGAAATACCTTGTGGGCATCTATGGTAGATGCATACAAGGTGTCAAGGGATCTCTCTAAAATTAAATTAGATGAATTGTTTTCTGAGTTAGAACTTCATGAACAGACTAACTACAATATGGCCGAGAAAGGAATTGCCTTTGTTGCAGGAAAAATTGGAAGATCGACAAAGAAGAAACCTCAACCTGAACCTGAGTCTAACTCAGACTCAGACGCAGAAGACGAAGAAGGAGATCAATCTGAGCTGGTCCGATTGGCCCGAAGCTACTATAAAAAATTGAAAAACCAAGTCAACACACGGAGGACAAGCCGAAGAAAGGACGAACCAGCTGAACCCGCGAATAACAAAAACAAGCCCAACGTAACCTGCTACGAGTGCAAGAAGAAGGGTCACTACAAGACGGAGTGTCCAAACCTAAAGGAGAACAAAAAGACGAGAAGAAAGAAAGAACTCCAAGCAACCTGGGACGAATCTTCATCAGAAGAAGAAGAAGAAGAACCCTAGTCAAACCTACTAGCGCTGACCGCTTCAGAAGAAGTCGAGACCGAGTCAGAGTCAGAAAAGGATGACGGCAGACTAACCTTTTCAGAAGACGGCAAAATCAAGGTAAGAGGTTTCAATAAAAGTCAATTGAACGAACTTATTTCCTATCTTTCTCGAGATTTGGCGAAAGCCAAACTCCGAGTCGAATCTCTCCGACAGGAAGTAAAACTCCTGAAAGAGGGAGCTGACTCTAAATCCTTAGCCGAGAAAGTTCAAGAAGGAACTCCTACTCAAGTTGAAAAACTTGAGAAAGAGAACTCCTCCCTGAAAACTCAGGTTAAGGATCTTAGAGCGGCCTTAGAACGATTCACTTCTGGTTCCAAGGGTCTTGACATGATTCTTGGAAAACAGAAGTCCGTTCTAAATCGATCCGGACTTGGCTATAGAACCAAATCCCGACAAAGATCTTACTTTGCTGTACTGAATCAGTCCAGAAGTAAAGTTCAGGCATGGGTACCTAAACTGTGTCTGAACAAACCAACTGGATCAAATGAGTATTGGATCCCCAAGGACAAGATTCACATCTTGCCTAATTATTATCGTGGCTATAGTCCAGGGGAAGCCAAATTAAAAACTATTTTTATTGTTAAATAGAATTTAATTCTTGCAATTTGCCTGATTGATTGTTTGGTTAAACTTATGCAATTTACCATGCTTAGACTTAGGTTAGTATAAGGACAGAACAAACTTAACTGAAACTTGAAAACATAGTATTGGGTGGAGGTGAGATGATAGTACGTTAGGGAAACCAATTCTAATAAGATCAAGTTCACTTGGTCTCTTTAGACTGGTGAAACTAGCCGAAGCTACCGATCCAAAATCCAAACTAGTTAGACCAGAACTTTTTCAAAGATTAATTTTGAAAATGAAACTTCATTAAACGGCTTTGTCAAGGAAAGGGTTGATGATCTAATAAGGCTATGGCCAAAGAAGGCCTAGTGCCTCGCCAAGACCTGGAAGCCAATTTTTGAATTTCAAATTCAAATTACTTTTTGTCAAATTCAAATCTAACGCAAATTTTCAGTTAAGTATAGATTCAAATATTTCCTTTCAAAATAAATTGAAATGTTTTCAAAAATTAATTAAGATTTTCAAAATAAATCATGGTTTTCAAAAATTCTTTTATCAAAACCTGTCTCACAAAACCTATAAGGCTAACGTGCTTGAAAACCCTAGATTGGGTGAGACAGTAAAATAAACTCAATTATAATACCTATATTGTAGTCAAATTGGTCAAACCATGGTCAACATAGTCAAAACATGGTCAAACAGTCAAACCATGGTCAAACCATTAAACCATGGTCAAACCGATACAAACACAAAATTTGTCTCTTCGCTACAGTCCCGGGCGCCCGTGACTCCTCGGGCGCCCCCACCCCACCTTTTTCTTTCTCCCTAGGCAAAAAGCTGCCTCTGCCCTTGACCAGGGCGCCCGGAACCATGCGGGCGCCCCCATCGTACTCGATGCAGCAAAGGCTGTAAAAGCAGCCTGATGAGGGCGCCCGGGCTGTCCCGGGCGCCCCCAACCAGACAAACACTGCCTTTGGCAGCAACCCTGACCAGGGCGCCCGGAAGCTCCCGGGCGCCCCCGTTGATCTGCCTATATAAGGCACCCGAATTCCCCCTCTCTTCCCACACCAAAATCAACTTCCTTCTTCACTTCTTTCCCTCCAAGGAGATCTTGCAAGTCCTCATCCTCAACTATGCCTCCCCGAGCTGCCCGGTATAATTTTATTTATTTTTATTGCATTTAAATTTATTTTTAATGCAATATCTTCATGCTTCTTTTAATTTCCTTAACTTAGAAGACGCCGACCAAACCCGGCCAACCCCGGTGCCGAACCAAGTCCTGACCCTAGATTCCCTACCCTAGAATTATGCAACAAGTTTGCTCAAACCATTTACA